>JAODAL010085125.1:0-10689 GCA_025379985.1 Phyllomedusa bahiana
CCCCCTAACCCCCCAATCCATCCTCCTGCATACACCGGTCTTATATCCATCATCCTGCATACACCGGTCTTATATCCATCCTCCTGCATACACCGGCCTTATATCCATCCTCCTGCATACACCAGCCTTATATCCATCCTCCTGCATACACCGGCCTTATATCCATCCTCCTGCATACACCGGCCTTATATCCATCCTCCTGCATACACCCTCTTTAACGATTCCTCCTTCACCCGGTTCTTTTATCCATCTCCTGCAACACCGGCTTTTATCCATCTCCTCATACCCGGTCTTTTTTCCCTCACCTGCATCAAAGGTCTTTTACCATCTCCTGCCCTACACGGGTCCCTTATAACCACTCCTGATACCCCGGGGCTTTTACCATCATCCTGCATACACCGGTCTTTTATCCATCTCCTAAAAAACCGGTTTTATCCTACCGCATACAACCGGTTTATATCCATCCTGCATCACCGGGCCTTTATCCATCCTCCTGATACACCGGGATTTTTATCCTCTCCTCATACACCGGCTTTTTCCCTCTCCTGCTAACCCGGCTTTTTCCTTTTCCTGCATACACCGGTCTTAACCATTTTTCCCCCAAAACCCGGTCTTATATCCAACCCCGCTACACCGTTCCCTTTTTTTCCCTCTTGAACCCGGGGCTTTTTACCCCCGGGCCCCCCGGCTTATTATAAAATTCCCCTAACCCCGGGGGTTTTATAATCCACCTCCTGCTACACCCCGGCCCCTTTAAAATCCAACCCCTTTCCCCCAAAACACCCGGCCTTATAAACCATCTTCCCGCCCTTTCACCGGGGCCCCTTTAAATCCCATTTCCTCCTGTTTTAAAACCGGGCCTATAATTCCCCTCCTCCGCATACACCGGCCTTAAAATCCATCCCCTTTTTCCCGCATTCCAAACCTGGTCTTTTTTATTTCATCCTTTTCCCCTCCATACACCGGTCTTTATCCATCCTCCTGCATTTCCCGGTCCCTTTTTTCCATCAAACCTGAAAAACAAAACCCGGGGGTTTTTAACCATCCTCCTGATACACCCCGGCCCCCTTATACCCTCCTCCTACTTAACACCAGGGTTTTTCTACTCCATCCCCCCCTTTCAAAACAACCCGGTTTTTTATTAAACCCCCTTTCATACCACAGGTTCACCCTTTTTTTTAATTCCATCATTGCAAATTTAAACCGGTCTAATATCCCTCCTTCCCCTGCTTTCACCGGGGATTTAAAATCCAATTTCCTCTGCATTAACACCCCGGGCTTTTATCCATCATCCTGATACCCCCGGCTTAAAAAATCCAATCTCTTTCATTTCCCCAAATGGGAATTATATTCCATCCTCCTGGGATAAAACCCCCGGGTTTTTTTTATCCCCTTCCCCTTCCCCCCCCCAATTTTTAACCCCGGCCTTTTAATCCAACCTCCTGGGATAAACCGGGTCCCTTTTTATCCTCATTTTAACATTACAAACCCCCCTTTTTATCCATCCCCCCGGGATTTACCCCCGGTTTTTTTAATTTTATTTCCCTTTGCTTAAAAATTCCCGGGTTTTTATAAAACAAATTTCCTTTTTTGCCAAAATTTACCAAAACCGGGTTCCTTTAATTTTAACCCCCCCTTTTACAAACCTTTTTTAAAATCCCTTTTTTCCCCCTTTTCAAAACAACCCGGTTTTTGAAAAAATCCATCCCTCCTTAATACCCAAAAACCGTGACCCCTTATACCCATTTTAAAATTACCTGCAACAAAGGGTTCCCTTTTTTCCAATCATCCTGCATACACCGGTCTTATATCCATCCTCCTGCATACCCCCGGCCCCCTTTTTATCCTTTATCCCGCAACAAACCAGGGGTTAATAAACCCCTCCTGCATTTAAAACCGGGCCTTTTATCCAAAACCCCCGCATACAAAAAGGGCCGTTTTTCCTCCTCCCCGCAAACACCGGGTTTTTATATCCATCCTCCAGCAATTTAAAACCGGTTTAATATACCCCCTTTTATCCCTTCATACCCGGGCCCCTTATATCCAAACTCCCCGCATACACCGGTCTTAAACCATCCTTGCATACAAACCCTTTTTATTTTCCATTCCGCCCCTACACCAGCCTTTTTATTTACACCCCGCATTTCACCCCCTTAAAATCCATAACCCCATTCACCCGGGTTTTTATATCCCATCATCCCGGGAAAACACCGGGCTTAAAATCCATCCTCCCCGCATTTCACCACCCCTTAAAATCCATCCCTGCATACCCGGCCCTTTTAAAACCATCCTCCTTTTAACCCCGCCTTATTTTCCTCATCCCTTTCATACACCAGCCTTTTTTATTTCCCTCCCCTTCATTTCACCAAACCCCTTTTTATCCCCTTCCCCGCATACCCGGTTTTTTATATCCCCCATCCTGGGATATCACCCCCTTTTATATCCAAACCCCCCTGCAAACCCCCGGTCTTAATATCCTTTCCCCCTGCATAAAACCCGTTTTTTATATCCATCCTCCTGCATACACCGGTCTTATATCCATCCTCCTGCATACACCGGTCTTATATCCATCCTCCTGCATACACCGGTCTTATATCCATCCTCCTGCATACACCGGTCTTATATCCATCATCCTGCATACACCGGTCTTATATCCATCATCCTGCATTTTCACCATTTTTAATCCCTCACCTGCATACCCGGTTCCCTTTTAAAACCCCTCCTCCTGGGATACATAGGTCTTAACCATCATCCTTTAAAAACCGGGCTTATATCCACCCCCCTTTAATTTCACCGGTTCCCTTTTATCCATCCTCCCGCATTTCCCCCGGGCTTATATCCCTCCTCCTGCATACACCGGTCTTATATCCATCCCCCCCTTTCATACAACCCGGGCCTTTTTTATCCAAACCTCCTGCATACACCGGTTTTTTACCCCCCCTCCTGCATTTTCACCGTCTTTATTTTCCATCCCACCCGCATACACCGGTCTTATATCCATCATCCTGCATACACCCGCCTTATATCCATCCTCCTTTCTACAACCCGGGCCCTTTTTCCATCCTCCTGCTACCCCCAGCCCTTTTATTTCCAAACCTTGCATACACCGGCCTTATATCCATCCTCCTGCATAAAAACAGTTTTTATATCCATCCCCCCTGCATACAACCCGGCTAATATCCTTTATCCGCATCCCCCGGGCTTTTATCCATCCTCCTGCATACCCGGTTTTTTCCCCCTTTTAAACCATCCTCCTGCATCACCGGTCTTAATCCCAAACCTCCCGCATAACCATCTTAATCCTTTCCCCCTGCATTTAAACCCCCGGGCTTAAAATCCCCTCATCCTGCATACACCAGCCTTATAAACCATCCTTCCCGATACACCAGTCCCCTTTTATCCATCCTCCCATACACCCCGGGCTAATTTTCCATCCTCATTTCCCCCGGGCCTTATATCCCCTCAACCCCGGGTTCACCGGGCTTATAACCATCCCCCCCCCCAAAAACAAACCGGGCTTAATTTTCCATCATCCGCATACCCCGGGCCCTTTTTCCCCTCCTCCCGCATAAAACCACCTAATATCCATCATCCTGCCCTTTCCCACCTTATATCCAAACCCTCCCGCATACACCGGCCTTAATCCATCCGCCTGCATTAAAACAGCCTTATATCCATTCCTCCCGCATACACCACCTTTTATCCATCCTCCCATACACCACCTTTTTATCCAAACCTCCCGCATACACCACCTTTTATCCCTCCTCCCGCATACCCCCGGCCCCTTTTTATCCATCATCCTGGGATACACCCGCCCTTTTTTCCATCCTCCTGCATACACTGGTCTTATATCCATCCTCCTGCCTTACACCGGGCGTTTTTATCCATCCCCTCAAAAACCCCCGGCCTTTTTAAACCCTTTTTCCTGCATACCCATTTTTTTATAAACAACCTGCAAAAAAAACCGGGCCTTATTTTCCATCCTTTCCCGCATTTTCACGAAAACCATCCTCCTTTCATACACCGGTCTTATATCCATCCTCCGTTTCACCACCTTATATCCATCATCCTTCATACACCAGTCCCTTAAAAATTTCCCTCATCCTGCATACACCCCGGGCCCTTTTATCCACATCCCCTTTCACCACCTTATTCCATCCTCCTGCATTAAAACCACCTTTTATCCATCCTCCTGAAAACACCCGGTTTTATATCCCTCCTCCTGCATACACCGGGGCCCTTTTTCCCCCTCATCCTGCCCTACACCGGCCCCTTTTAAAACCCTCAAACCTGCATACACCCCCCTTAAAAATCCTCATCCTGGGATACAAACCCCCCTTTTTTATTTCCCTCCTCCTGATTTCACCGGAAATTTTATCCTTTATCTGCATTTTCACCAGCCTTATATCCCTCATCCTGAAAACACCAGCCCTTTTATCCATCCTTTCCCCTTTCACCGGCCCCAAAATCCATCATCCTGCAACACCGGGCTTTTAATCCATTCCCCCCTGCATACAAATGGGCCCCTTTTATTCCCCTCCTCCCGCATACACCCCCGCCTAAATTCCCTCCCCCTGCATACACCGGGCCCTTTTATCCATCCCCTGCATACAACCCTGTCCCTTTTATCCAACCCCCTCATAACCCCTGGTCTTAAATCCATTCCCCCTGCAAAAAACCAGCCTTATATCCATTCCCCCGGGATACACCGGCCTTATATCCATCCTCCTGCTTTCCCCGGTTTTTATATCCATCCCCCTGCATTCACCGGGGCTTAAAATCCACATCCGCATACAGGGTCCTTTATAAACCATTCCCCCTGCAAAAATTGGGTTTTTTTAATTTCCCTCCTCTGCCAAAACACCCCTTTTAAACCACCTCCTGCTACACCGGGCTTTTAAAACCATCCTCCTGCTACACCGGTCTTTTTATCCATCATCCCCATACACCAGGGCCCTTTTTTCCATCCCCCTGGGATACACCGGCCTTATTTCCATTTCCCCCTGCATTTTCCAACCTTTTTAAACCCTCCCCTCATCCCCCGGGCCCTTTAACCATCCCCCTGCATTTCACCATCCTTTTATCCTCCCCCTTCATACACCGGCAATTTCCATCATCCTGCATACACCGGGCTTAAATTTCCTCCCCCTGCATAAACCCGGGCTTTTATCCAAACCCCTGCATACCCCGGTTTAAAATCCATCCTCCTGCCCTACACCGTCTTATATCCCTCCTCCTGCATAAACCGGGCTTTTTCCATCTTCCCGCATACACCAGCCTATATCCATCCCCCTTTCATACCCAGCTTTTTATCCAAAACCTCCTGCAACACCGGGCCCCAATTTTCCATCAAACCTGCATACACCGGTCTTTTATCCATCATCCTGCATACACCGGTCTTTTATTCCCTCCTTCCCCGCCTACAAATTTATTTCCACATCTGCATACACCGGGGCCTTTTAAAACCATCCTCCTTTCATACACCAAACCTAATATCCAAACATCCTTCCCTACACCAGCTTAAATCCCCTCCTCCTGGGATACACATCCTTTTTTTCCCCGCCTCCCTTTTACACCACCTTAAAATCCATCCTCCTGCATACACCACCTTTTAAACCTTTCCCCTGCAAAACACCAGCCTTATTCCATCCTTTCCCGCAAAAAACCACCCTTTTATACATCCTCCTGCATACCCGGCCCCTTTTATCCATCATCCTGGGATCACCACCCCTTTTATCCATCCTCCCGAAAAAAAACTGGTTTTTTATCCATCCCCCTTTCCCGCAAAACACTGGTTTTTTTATCCATCCTCCTTCATACACCAGCCTTATATCCATCATCCTGTTTCACCAGTATTTTTAATCCACTTTCCCCATTTCACCGGGGCCCCTTTTATCCCCTCCCCCTGCAAAACACCAATTTTATTCCCCAAACCTGCATAACACCCCTTAAAATCCATCCCCTGATACACCAGCCTTATATCCATTTCCCCCTGAAACACCGGGCTTATATCCAAACCTTTTCCCGCATACCCCCGGCCTTATTAAACCCCTCATCCTGCATTTCTCCGGCCTTATATCCCTCACCTGCATACACCGGACTTATATCCATCATCCTGCCTACAAACCGGGCCTTTTAAAACCAACCTCCTGCTTTTCCCCGGCCATTTTTAAAACCATATCCTGCATACACCAGCCTTTTATCCCATAATTTCCCGCATACACCAGCCTTTTAACCCTCCTCCTGAAAACACCGGCCTTATATCCATCATCCTGGGATACACCGGGCCCTTTTATCCACCCCCTGCATAACGGGGCTTATAAACCATCTCCTGCTTTCACCGCCTTTTTTCCATCCTCCTGCAAACACCCGGGCTTTTATCCATCCTCCTGCTACACTGGGTCTTATATCCCTTTATCCTGCATAAAACCACCCTTTTATCCAAACCCATACACAGTTTAATAACCATATCCGCATACACCGGGCCTTTTTCCCCTCCCCCCTGCATAACACCAGTCTTTTTATCCAACATCCCGCATACACCAAACCTTATATCCATCCTCCGCAAAACACCAGCCTTATATCCATCCTCCCCGCATACACCGGTTCTTAAATCCATCCTCCTGGCATACACCGGGCCTTTTAACCATTTATCCCGCAACACCGGTTTTTATCCATTTTCCCCCGCTTTCACCGGCCTTATAAACCATCTCCCCGCAACACCGGCCTTTTTATCCCTTCATTCACCGGCTTTTCCTCTTCTTTAACCACCTTTCCCTCCCCATACACCGGCTTTATCCATCCTCCTGCCCTTCCCCCCCTTATATCCTTCCCTCCTGCATTTCAAGGGCCCTTTATCCATCTCCTGTATATATTCCTTTTATTATCACATTTTTTAGCACGTAAAGCAAGGTTTTCACAGACTCACGCCCTCAAAAACAGGCACGAGTCGCTGACCGCGGCGACCTCCGAGGGAAGGATTATTATAATCTTCTACGGGTTTATCCCACAATTACAATTAAACTGTGACAAGAAGATAAAAAAAAAAAAAACTAAGTTTATTATTCACACACAAAAAACCTCTGAAAATGATGTGAGGAGCGAGCAGCCCCCGGCGGGGGGGGGGACGGGGCGGCCAAACCCTCCGGGCGGGCGTGCTGTTTAACAATCATTTTTCCCATCGCCGCCCTATAAGGAACTTTCGATACTTTACAAGCCGGTTTTCTCCGGGGCCTAAAAAAGTCTTGGGGGCAAAGTCAGTACCCTTTTGTCCCCCGGGTTTTTCCCTGGGGGGCCCACTTTTAAACAAGGCGCTGCCCTGCTGGGGCGCGGGGACCTGCTTGGAGGCGTCACTGCCCTCGGAGCTTCCTTTCTCTTCTATGGCTTTTCCAAAATCTGGGATCTGCAGACTGACCGTCCGGACATCGTAGACCCGGAGGAGGATTTCCAGGGTGCTGATCTCC
Organism: Phyllomedusa bahiana; assembly: GCA_025379985.1. NCBI lineage: Eukaryota > Metazoa > Chordata > Amphibia > Anura > Hylidae > Phyllomedusa > Phyllomedusa bahiana. The sequence goes on from JAODAL010085125.1 coordinate 7,464, forward strand.
GTGAAGCCGTGTTCTTCCAGGGCCAGACACGTCCTCTGCACTTGCTCAATACAGGGGGAAAAGGAGCAAACTCTGCCACCTGCAACAGAGAGAGAGCAATTAAAGGGGGAACCCGAGGCTGAACGTCCGTCACCATCAAAGTTGGTGGAATCCACATCTCTATGCAAGAAGGATTTAAAGGATTTGTCTACTTCAGACAATTCTTTTTGTTAGGGGCTGAGCTTACTTCACTTTAAAAGGGTTCTCTGCTTTGGAAAATCCCTAATTTATCCAGGTTTTATGAAGGGTTAGGGGATGACTCTTGTTAGAAGGGACCCTGGCAATAAGCAGAACTCCAGCAATAAGCTTGGAAGTCAGGAAGTGTTCCATTTCCCTGCAGTCCCCCGCGTGAATTAAAACTTTTCCACTCAATCCACCAAAAGGGGGGTTTTCCTTAAATAAAGGGCGGAAGGTCCCCCCAGAACGGGTCACCCTTCTACTATGACAAATGGGTGAAAAAAATAAAATACGACCCCCCATGACCAAAGGGGTATTGAAAAAATGTAACTCAAATGGACAAACCCTTTAAGGCTGGAGCTCACATCTGATGGCTGTAATCAATTGTCCTGAAATCAATAGCCGTCTATGTAATCCAGGACATGCAGGGTCCTCCAGAGCAGAAAGATGCTCTTTAAAGGGGTTGTCTCACTACATTGATTCATCTTACCTCAGTCCGTTTTCCAATTTTTTTTTTTTATTTACTGGCTACTAATGGCCTTCGGGGGGGATCTGCAGCCAACCGGAAGATCAAACAGTTCTGGTCTAAAGCAACCAGGCTGGCAAGCCTATCAGGAGATCAAAAGGCTGTAGAAAAGCTCCCCGCTGGGGGCCCAAACAGATAGATTAAAGGTCTGTACTATAGCCCTGGGAGCCTTTTGCAGCCCCCAACAAGGGGGAAAACAGGAAATTAAAAGGACAATTTAAAAAGGGCCCCATATTGCAAAGGCTGTTTCCCCTTTGCAAAAACTTTTTTAAAAATAAAAAGCAGGGACCTTGTAGTGAGACAACCCCTTTAAGCAGAACTCCAGCAATCAGCTGGGAAATCAGGAAGTGTTCCATTTCCCTGCACCTCCTCCGCAGGTGAAATTAAGCATTGCACAGTGTCCACTCAAATGGATGGATTGCCTCTATAATAAAAGGCAGGACAGGTCCTCCCAAACCGGTACCCTACATGGGGCAAGAACCCAAGTCGACCCCTCCATAGACCTAAATGATAGTAAAATAATTTAAAATCAAATGTACAAACCCCTTTAAAACTCACACAGGCGGAGCTCCATTGTTGGGTGTAATTTTAAATTTTCCAAAAAAAAGGGGGTCGTCATGTAACCGGGCATGCAAAAGATGCTCTTTAAAGAGGACCTTGACCTCTCTCACACGCTGGTTTTGGATCCTTGGGATTAAACAAACTGGGCCTCTCCTCTTTTTCTCCCGGGTTGTGCTGTTTCCTCTGTTTTTTCCCCAAAGTGTATTACTGAAACAGTCGGGGTTTTTACCATTCCAGTATTTTTTAAAAAGGGGTTTTACCCACACTTGCCTCGCACTGATTGGATAATGTCACACTGTGCTGGACACCCCCTCCCCATAGATAACGCCCAGTTGACCGATTCAGTAATACATTTCCATGGAAAAACAAGGGAACAGCACAACCAGGGGGTATAAGAGAAGAGGCTCCAGAATTGTTATATCACAGGGAACACCAGGATTTACTAAACCAGGAGTGCTCACAGGTTCTCTTTAAACAGTTCTGAGCTCTATGAGACAATTTTTAGATTTTTTGCTGGAGTTTCCCTTCAAAGACTTCCAGCTCTGAATGAACAATCTCTCCTTGGCGTTGTCCCAACACGTCGTGTAAATAGAACTATGCGAGCGCGACTTGATTACTTTTCTCGGGCAGCGCCGCCATAAATAAGCAGCTCAGACATCTATAACTAGGGGATAATTAGAATCCTATACAAAACAAAACAAGAAAGGAATGATTCAGCATCTAGCCCGTCGGCGGCGCAGAGCTCACAGAGCGTTGTAGTTCTATGCATATCATAAATATGGAGGCATATAATAACTGTTCTTCATCCACAGACGTCTCATGCGTGATAAAAGGAGGAGGAGAAGTCAACGGTAAATATGCTGCTTCTTCCCTTTCTAGAAGACCAATCTTTGTGTTCTCAACATATAAAGTCATATTTGTATTGAAGTCAAGGGTCAAATCACCCAGCAGGCACCGCTTGTCCTCTACTGGTGGCCAAGCTGAAGAATAATTTTAGGGTGGTTTCCAATGAGGCCCAGCATGTGTCACACTCAAGGCTGGAGCAGGGGTGGACAAGGTTTAGACCAGGGGGTCTGCAACGTCGGCTCTCCAGCTGTGGGGAAGCTACATCTCCCATCATGCCCACTGATACAGATTATACAAGTTCATGATGGGAGTTGTAGTTTCCCAACAGCTGGAGAACCAACGTTGCAGACCCCTGGTCTAGACACAGAGGAGCCGGCTCTCCCCTTCTCCTCACATGGCATAGGCAGCAGTGCCAGGAAAAAGGGTGCCATCTTGTATCCGGAGCTCCGGTGTGCACCTCCACACTGCTCTGTTCAGCAACTCATCGGCAGTGGTGTGGCTATGATGGCCCTAACCTACCCAGGCCCCTTAACACCCTTCCAATGGCCCTTTTAGAACTTCCATGATGCTGAAGTGGCCCTCAGTGAAAATAGGTTTGACACCCCTAAGGTAGAAGTTGTCTCCAAAATCATATCGAGGGGCAACCTCCCCCCATGACATATCCCCAAAACCCAAGTTCTAAAATTAAGGTAAGTGGGAACAGATGTTGTGAAAATGAAATCGACACCCCCGAGGTAGAAGTGGTCTCCAAAATCATATCAAGGAGCAACCACTCCCATGATATATCCCCAACCCCATGTTCTAAAACTAAAGCAAGTGGGGGCAGATGTTGTGAAAATGAGATTGACACCCCTGAGGTAGAAGTGGTCTCCAAAATCATATCAAGGAGCACCCACTCCCAGGATATATCCCCAACCCCATGTTCTAAAATTAAAGTAAGTGGGGGCAGATGTTGTGAAGATGAGATTGACACCCCTGAGGTAGAAGTTGTCTCCAAAATCATATCAAGGCAACCCCCCATGTAATCCCCCAACCCCATGTTCTAAAAATTAAGTAAGTGGGGGGGCAGGTTGTGAA
>JAODAL010085126.1:0-10689 GCA_025379985.1 Phyllomedusa bahiana
TTTTTAAAAAAAATAAAAAAAAATTTTAAAAAAAGGAATTTTTTTTTTTTTTAAAAATTTTAAAAAAAAATTTTATAGTTAAAAATTTTTATTTTTTAATTTTTTAATTTAAATTTTTTTTTTTTTTTATTTTTTTTTTTTTTTAAAAAAAATTTTTTTTTTATTTTTTTTTTTTTTTTTTTTTTTTTAATTTTTTTGCGCCCGGTGAAAACCCCAGGGATCCCTCTGGCTGCAATCTTTGGTTTTCTTCTTAGATTTAACTCAAAAAACTTTTTTGGGAAGGCATTGCGTTTTCTCTAGTTAGTTCCCCCATGGAATTTGGAGACAGTATGTCTAGGATGGTGGGTTTTGTTGAGTAGGGGTTTTTCCACTGATGGATTTACGAATTTTTTCATTTTGGACCCCCACCTCGGTATACCCTTTGGGGTTTAAAATCTAAAAAAGACTTTTGTGTGGATGAAAATTTTTGTGGAAATTTAAGGTTTAAAGGGTTGTTTTTTAAATATGTGTAAATTGAGACACGCAAAAATTGTCCTCTCCAAATGAAAAAAATTAAAAACTAAAACCCCGCCATAAAAATTGGAAAATGGTAATTGGGAACTGTCCACATGGGAGAAAGAAAAATTTTAAAAAACAAATATGCATAAGAAAAGTCCAAGAAATAATTGAAAATGACCATATATGTTGCCAAACATTATGACAAGCCAAGCAAACAAAGCGGTATGACACATATACACGAAAAATACAATTAACTGGATATCCTTAATAATGATAAAATCTCATTATGAAGTGGAACTAAACATTTGTGTGTTCGCTCAATTGTTTTAAACTCTTATTAAATATGAGGAGGAACAGTTAATATTTACCACGAAATTTGCCACTATTGAATCCAATTTGGGGGGAGCTTAAAACATCGGGCCCAGTAATAAAGGACTTTATGAAAAAAAAACACACTGTCTAATAGGGGGAAACTACTATCATGGAAAAAAAAGAGAAAAAAGTTTCAAGGAATGACTGATTACGAAAGATCTTGTAATACCGGGGTGAACAACATTCCCCTTTTGGTTTTTTCCAAAAACCATTTTACGGAACAGAGTTGCTCATGATAAAACGTAACTGCTGAACAACAAAAGCCCCTTTAAGTTTGGGATTCAAATTTTGTGATACAGCAGCCTTTTTTATTATTTTTGGTTTTAAAAGTGTTAATAAAATTTTTAGGGGTTTAACCGTTAAAACGACATTTCTTTAATATGATAAATGATAATAAAGTTTTAATCGATGTATCAAGTACAAAGAGTTTTAGGGGTTTTTAAATTTTTATGGCAATTGTCCCTTTTATTTTTTCAGGGTTTGGGGCCCGGGCAGCAGTTTAAAGATTCCTTAAGGGTTTGCCTTTACATTCAGAGGTAAAACTTTTTTTTATCCATCCCAACTCGCACGGGGTGTATGAGTACATTCCAAGCTTTAGTAATGAAGGATTTGGTTGGTTCTATCGTGGTGGGTGGTTCTATCGTGGCTATGCCGCGTACATTATATCATTCTCAAATGTTGGTACTGCTCGCCGATGCCAAGACTTATCAAATCTTTCATGTTAATCCGACTAAAATTTCAGGCACATTTCTTTCTCCTTAAAGAAGGGCAGCACTGGGGAATTTTTTTTTCCCTGTAGTGAGCGCTTAAAATTTTCCAGATCCAGTTTTCCAACTATTATTTTTCCCCAAAATCCATAAGTCCTTCTTTGCCTCCTATGGGAACCCATTGTGTGGGGGATTGGGTCCTTTAGAACCACTTAGTGAAGGCTGATTCCACTTAAAAACCTTTGGTTCGTCGGGCCCGGGGTATTTACAGACACACGTAATGTTTTACAATGTATGGACAAAATTCGTTGGGAAATTTTTTTCAGGGTTTTACTGGATTGGATCATTATCCTCATACCACGGATGTCGCTATTTTTGCTTTGGAATTTCATTTTGTTTTTACAGCATTTTTTTTTGAGTACAGCAATTTCTAATTTTTGGGTGTTAGATTTCTTATGACACTAATTTTTTTTTATTTTTAAAAACAGTTTTTTTTCCCAAACACGTGGAGTTCCTATGGGCTCCACATTTTCACCATCTTTACAAATTTAGTCATGGCTGGTTTTGAGCATTGTAATTTTTTTAGATATTAACCATTTTTTGTTTGACTCCAGTGGTATGGCAAAGGGAAAAGGATATGTTATTCATTTGGAGGGTTTGTGCGTGTCTCAATTTTAAATCATATTTAAACAACAACCCCTTTAAACCTTTTAAATTTTTCCCCCAAATTTATCCAAAACAAATGTCTTTTTTTGATTTAACCTAAAGGGTATACCTGGGGTGGGTGTCCAAACTGAAACAAACGTAAAACCATCGTGGAAACACCCTATCCCCTACAAAACTACCCCCAGACTTTCTGCTCTCAATTCCCGTGGGGGAATAATAGAGCAAACGAACGCTCTTCCCAACAAAATTTTTTAGTTTTTAAATTTAAAAAAATTTTGCCAACGATTGTCAGCCCGAGGTTTACAAATGGGTTATCACCGGGCGCAAAAAAAAAGTTGAAAAAAAACAACGTCAATTTTGTCATCCACAAAGTGGAAAGGTGTCTTAATATTCCCCCCTTACGGGTTTGGTACAAAACCCGTTTTTCTTTATTCAGAAAATTAAATACAAGTATTTAACCTGTGTTATTGGGGTCAACCAAAAGGATGTTTTACCCAAGGTTGCAAGTGGGGAACCCCCCTAAACCTAAAAGGGCTTCTTTTACCCAATTGGGTTTCAAAATCATGGTATTAAAAAGTGGCTCTTTTCCATGTAAAACCTGTTCCCTTTCCTAGGGTCCCAAAAACTTTTTATGCAAATGGGGCAATTTTAGTTCAAACAATACTTAATTGCAATCTGTTCTGTAGTGTCCCAATAGAATAAAGCATTTTCACCTCATTATGTGGGTTCGACCAACGTAAATTTAAGACCAGAATTGCGAGCATTTGAATTTATACAAAATCGGGAACACGTCCTTTCCAATGCTGCCGACATTCATAAATGTCCTCAGTCTAAAAATTAAATTTTTCGAGCTTTTGCAATTAACGGTCGTTGGACAACGAGGAGGGAACTTGATTCACAAAATTACACGACTGGGGGCTTTTTGGTTGTCACCTTAACCCCATTGTCCAAGGGATTAAATTACGAATGAATTTTGTTCATTATTGGAATCAATTAATTGTTTTTAGTGTATAGTTCAACGCTTCTGTTTGCTTGGTTGCATAATTTTTGGCCTACTATCTGGTCATGTATATTTTTGTTTTTGATTTTTCTTATCCATTTGTTTTAATTTTTTTCTTTCTTTGATGGACGTTACCAATCACTTCTCTATCATTGTTTCGCTAAGGTTTTGATCCGCTGATGGCACGTTTTCTCTGGGTTTGGCTCCGCCTCCGGGTTTCTTTCTGGCGTGCTGTCGAGGGCTCTATTTTGGGGCTTTCTGCGCATGCCGGTTTTTCTCCGTGAGTCGGGGGTCACATGCGGCGGCGGTTCAGGGCCATGCTGTCGGCGCAGTTTTGGGGGACATGATGGGTTGTGTGTAGACATGTTTTACGTTCGGTTTGTCTCTCCAGGTGAGTGGCATTGAGCACTTTTGGTAATTTTATGGTTGTCTTGTAATGTGGGGTATATGTATGTTTAAAGGGGGTGATGCCCCGAAAAACGTAAGCCGTTACAATTTGTCTTGCTTGCTGCGTATTTTAATGTTTTTTTAATAAACTGGGGTTTTTTATGGCCCTACTTCGGAGTGTGGGTCAACTTTTTTAGTTTTCTACGTGTTTTTTCATTTTTGGTCAGCAGCTTTTTTGGGTAGAGGCACCTTGCACTTAAATTTGATACAGCAATTATGTCGTCCCGAGGTTATTTTTAGGTGTAAAAAATACCCTTTATTTTCCGTTACATTTCGTTCTGTTTTTTCACTTTTGCCCAGTCCAGCTTTGTTTTAAGGTCACCTTGCACTTAAATTTTTACAGCTTTTTGTCGTCACCCCGGTGTATTTTTAGGGGCAAAAAAACCGTTTTTTACCGATAATTTCAATACGTGTTTTTTTCCTTTTGGTCGTCCCCGCTTTGTTTATAAGGCACCTTGCACTTAAAATTTGAAACAGCAATTTTGTCGTACCGGGTGTATTTTTAGGTGCAAAAAAAAACCGTTTATTATCCGTTACATTCAGATACGTGTTTTTTTTACTTTTGCCGTCCCGCTTTTTGATAGAGTCACCTTGCACTTAAATTTCAATAACGCTTTTTGTCGTCACCCAAAGTATTTTTAGGTCAAAAAATAAGTTTATTTTCCGATACATTTCAGTACGTGTTTTTTCACTTTTTCCCAGTCCGTTTTTTGAAGAGGACCCTTTCACTTAAAATTTTAATACACAAAATTTTGTCGTCAAGCAGGAGTATTTTTAGGTGCAAAAAATACCGTTTATTATCCGTATACATTTCAGATAGGTGTTTTTTCACTTTTGCCCAGTCCAGCTTTGTTGATAGAGGCATCTTGCACTTAAATTTGAATACAGCAATTTTGTCATCACCGCAGGTGTATTTTTAGGTGCAAAATATACAGTTTATTATCCGTATACATTTCATATACGTGTTTTTTCACTTTTGCCCAGTCCAGCTTTGTTGATAGAGGCACCTTGCACTTAAATTTCAATACAGCAATTTTGTCGTCATCGCAGGTGTATTTTAGGTGCAAAAAATACCGTTTATTATCCGTATACATTTCAGATAGGTGTTTTTTCACTTTTGTTCCAAGGTGCACGGCAGCGCGGATGTCTGGAGCTGTGACTACGGTCAGGGCCAGTACATGTCCTTTACGGCCCACTGTGTGAATGTGCTTCCTGCCCAGGCACACCAACAACTTGGACAGGAGACGGCGCTTCTCCTCCACGTTGTCAAAACTGCGGCTCCTGCGCCAATGTCCGCCTCCTCCTCCTCCACCACCACCACCATCTCAGCCTCCACAAGTACTGCTCCATCATACCACATGTGTAGGGCACAGCGGTGTCATGCAGTTCTACACCTGGCTTGCCTCGGTGAACGAAGTCACACAGGGGAGGAACTGCTCCGCGTCATGCAGCAAGAAATCGATGTGTGGCTTTCTCCGCGCCAACTGCAAATTGGAACCATGATGATGGACAATGGGAGGAACATGGTGTCCGCGCTGCACCGAGGAGGGATGGTGCATGCGCCCTGTATGGCGCATGTGTTCAATCTGGTTGTGAAAAGGTTCCTGAAGTCTTCCACCGATCTTCAGAAGATTCTGAAAATGGCCAGGAAACTGTGCATGCACTTCATCCATTCCTACAAAGCCAGGAACACCCTCCTTGAGTTGCAGCGGCAGAACGGCCTCCCCAAACACACTTTGATATACGATGTTTCCACCCGTTGGAATTCCAGCCTGCACATGTTGAACCGACAGTATGAACAGATAAAGGCCATTAACGATTTTTTGATGATCCAGGCGGACAGGAGTACTCCTCTGTGTAACTTTGATGTCAGCCAGTGGCAGCTCATGCGTGACACCTGCCGTTTGTTTGTGAGGCCATTCGAGGAGGCGACATTTATTTGCAGAAGAGGGAAGCACCTATGGGAGCTCGTTTCTCCCCTTCTCTTGCAAATATTTTCATGGCCATTTGGGAGGAGGATTTTCTCTTCAGTACCAACAACCCGTTCCTCCCCCAGATCAGGTGGTACGGCCGTTATATAGACGACCTGCTCCTGATCTGGGGGGGTGACTCTGCTCTTGTCCCTCAGTTGGTACAATATTTTAATCAGAATACCTGTAATTTACAGTTCACCTTTTCTCATAATGTAACGAACATCAGCTTTCTGGATGTTACATTACAGGGCTATAATGGAGAACATGTACAGGTCTTTCCATACAGGAAAGCCCTAGCAGGCAATACCACACTATTAGCCAACTCCTGCCATCCAAGCCATGTGTCCAGAAACATTCCTTATGGAGAGTTTACCAGACTCCGCAGGAATTGTATGGACGATGAGCAGTTTAAATCACACTTAGCAGAAGCCAGTACCCGCCTACAAGAAAGGGGTTACAGCCCGTAATAGAATTTTGTCCCGAGACAGAACCAGCTTATTCAGAAATAGACAACACAATAAACGGACTAATCTTACCAGCAACACTGTAACTTTTAGTACCACCTACAGCACTCAGTTTAAGCAATTAGTTTCTATTGTAAAAAGGCACCTGTCAGTATTACGAGTTCCGGAAGAATTGCAACATATGCTAGATACAAATATTAGATTTGTCTCAAGAAGAGCCCCGACATTAGGGTACTTGCTTTCTCCGAGTCTGTTTGTCTCCACCCCGATCCCCCAGTGTTCTTGGTTAAACAATGTAGGTTTTTTTTTAAATGTGGCCACAGCAGATGCACTGCATGTCGTTTCTGTCGCAATTCAGACCAGTTCAGCTCCTATTCAACAGGTAAAAACTATCGCATAAACAAATTAATAAATTGCAATAGTAAATTCGTAATCTATTTGGTCAGCTGTACCCAATGTAAAGTACAGTATGTAGGATGTACCTCTTGCCCACTCAAGGTTCGCATTAGGCGACACATCTCAGATTCCCATAAGGTGAGCAACATTAACAGCATTTCCATGGGTCTCCAAAAAATGTTTGGAGACCCATGGAGGAGATGTTAGTTGTTTTTCTTTTCTGGGTATAGAGAAGGTGACACACTCCCCAAGAGGCGGAGATTTACTCCGCAAACTCCTTAGCCGAGAATCCCGCTGGATTTTTTATTTAGACACCAGACTCCCTAAAGGGTTAAATATCAGACAAGACATTATGTATTACTATTAGTTTCTTTTCCACTATGTTCAGATGTATTGTTGTGTGTTTTTTGTATTGTTTTATTTTATTTATATCTGTTGTGGTTTCTATTGGTAGACCCGCAGCATGTGATTCAGTCAGTCTTGTATTTAAATGAACACACGTCATCAGTTACGTTAGCTACGACTAAGAAGCCTCGGCTTCGAAACGCGTCAGTCTCTTATAACGCATGTGTATTTTTCTGTTCTTCCATGCTTGGGTGTTCTACGTACTTTTTGTATGTTTTTTATATTTTTTTGCATTCAATAAAAATATTCAAGTTTTAACACTATTGGATGGTGGATATTGTAGCAGCACCTGGACTTTCTTATACCTGCCGTTTGTTGAGGCCATTCGAGAAGGCGACGTTATTTGTCAGTCGCCAGGACTACGGGATGAATAACGTCATTCCACGTCATTCCACTGCTTCATGTCCTGGAACAGATGCTAAAAAATCTGTCTGGGCAGGGGACTGGAGACGTGGCGACTACATCTCGCGGCCACATGAGTCCGGTGGGGACTGAAATGGAGGAGGAGGAGGACATTGGAGCAGAAGCATTGTCTGGTGAAATGAGTGGATTTTCTACCCATGTGACAAGAGAGGAGAAGCAGGAGCAGCTGGAGGAGGTAGATTGAGATGAGGAAGATGAGGCAGATGACCCGCAAGCACCATGGCAGTATACAGTGGAGATGGAGACAGGGAGCCCCTCGGAGTCACTTGTGCAGATGGCCTTCAGCATGCTGATTTGCCTGGCTAGTGACAGCCGCATAGTCAGCATCCGGCAGAGGGATGACTTCTGGCTCTCCACCCTATTAGACCCTCGCTATCGGTCCAAAATGGGAGCCTTTTTCCCCAGCTATTGAGAGGGAGGACAAACTCAAATACTATAGGGAAATCCTCCATAGTCAGTTGGCCACTGCCTATGTGCGGCATCGTCCTCCTCTGACAGTCTGACCGGGGGGTTCCTCAGTGTCCAACGTACTACTGCCGCGGCTGCGGGGAAGGTGGGGGGGTAGGAGCAGTACCAGCTCCATCAGCAGCAACCTAAGTCTGGAGTCACTGATGAGCAGCTTCCTTCACCCGCCTAGTGAGGAGGGTAGTCGCCAGCAGCAGCAGCAGCAGGACCTGGAGCAGTCCCTGAACCAACAGGTGGTGGCCTACTTGGACAGCACTCTGCCACCCCAGTTAGAAGATCCGCTGGACTATTGGGCAGCCAAACTGGATGTGTGGCCGCAACTTGCCGAGTTTGCAGTGGAGAAGCTGTCCTGCCCGGCCAGTAGTGTGGCATCAGAGCGGGTGTTCAGTGCGGCGGGGGCCATCGTTACCCCAAGGAGAACCCGCTTGTCCACGGAAATGTGGAACGACTGACCTTTGTGAAGATGAATCAGGCGTGGATCGGCCAGGATTTCCACACACCAATGCCTTAGGCGTCAGATTACTTCAGCCATGACGCCTCACCCAAACTTTGAGAAATGAGTATGGGTTCAAACTACCTGCCTCAGCCACTATTCTGATGCCGCTACCCGACTGATGCCACACATCTGCTCCCAGTTTCTCCATCTGCCTACCACCATCTTAACCAGGGACTGGTATTGCCACCCACCTCCACACTCTGTCATTGTGCCACTGTCTGACCTCATGCTGCTGCCGCCATCACCTCCACTGTCTGTCATTGTGCCACTCTATGACCTCATGCTGCTGCTGCTGGTGCTGGTGCCGTGACATCCACACTGTGTCATTGTGCCACTCTCTGACCTCATACTGCTGCTGCTGTTGTTGCTGCTGCGGTCACCTACACACTGTGTCATTGTGCCACTCTCTGACCTCATGCTGTTGCTCCTGCCGCCGTCACCTTCACTCCCTATCATTGTGCCACTCTGTGGTCTACTCCAGTTTTTGCCACCTCCAGAATTCATTGTGCCACCGGGTCGACCCATGCTGCTCCCAAACCGTCACCACCACTCCTTTCATTGTGCCACTCTGGGGCCCTACTACTTTTTTGGGCCACCAACAAATGTCATTGGGCCACTGTCTGCCCTCATGCTGCTGCCACTGTCCCCCCCATTCTCTGTCTTTGTGCCACTCTGTGGCCTACTACTGTTTTGCCACCTCCAGAATATCATTCTGCCAATGTCTGACCTCATGCTGCTGCCGTCGTCACCTCCACTCTCTGTCATTGTGCCACTCTGTGGACTACTCCAGTTTTTGTCACCTCCAGAATGTCATTGTGCCACTGTCTGACCTCATGCTGCTGCCACCGTCAACTCCACTCTCTGTCATTGTGCCACTCTGTGGCCTACTACTGTTTTGCCCCCTCCCGAATGTCATGTGCACTTCTGATCTCATGCTGCTGCCACCGTAACCTCCACTCCGTCATTGTGCCACTCTGTTTCCAACTACTGTTTTGCCACTTCCAGAATGTCATTGTGCCATGCCTGACCTATGCGTGGGGCTGCCGCCGTCACCTCCACACTCTGTCACTATGTTGCCCTCTGAGCCCTCAGCTTGTTTTTTTCCAGCTGTCGCTGCATGAATTTATCAGGCTACTTCCCCCTTCAGTTTTTTGGTCATTTGTGCCCTCTTAAGTGCCTAGGGAAATCTTATATGAAGCGATTCTAATAGCGGCGGCAGTCATCTGCGTGTCATACTAAAACACAAAATTGTATGAAGACCCAAAACCCAAACTCCCTCTGCATATTTAAGCATGGGCACAACATTCTACAGCACCCTGCAGGCTCTGTGCAGCCTGGAAATAGCTGTTTTTAACGTGATTCGTCCCGAAGTTATTCGGACCAAAGTTATTTTTGTCGGGAAATTCGGCGAAGTGAGCGAACCGAATTTTTAATATAATCTAAAATCTGGTAGTGTGCTAGTGTTTGGATTAATGTAAACTTATTGTTTCTTTTAAAAAAGAATGAATTAATTTCCTAATGAAAACAGTACAACTATTACAAAAAATAAAATGTGCAAAGATTTAATCAATAATTATTTAAATTTAAGGGTAAGGTCCAACATTCCGCTAGGTGAATTTGGATGAAATCGCAACTGCATGTGGTTGTCAATGTTTGCCAGTGAAGCAGTTATGTGCTGGCTTTCGTGTGGGTTTCATTTACATGCAACTATTGTACAATCGAACTCTAACCTGACCTCCACAATGCAATGTTAATTAGATGACTGTGAAAACCCATTTTAATTTTTGTACTTTTTAAAATAGAGTTTATCTTTTATGGCAAATATTGACTAATTTTTTTTAATTTTTTATTAGATATAGTCACACGCCTGTGTGGTTCATTTTGGGACATTTTCACGAAAAAATGAAAAATAAATTCCCAAAAATTATAAATTTTAAAAAAAGCACAGTTAAAAAAATTCCAAATTTGTTTCGCAATTCTTTTGGAATCCTATATGTGGGTATATACTGCAGTTTGGGCACATGGCGAGGCATAGAAGGGATGGATCACTGTTTGGACTCTGGAACGCAGATTTGAAAATCCACCAAAGTACCAGAAGAGGTGAAACCTTCCAGAAGTCACCCCATTTTAGATTCAACACCCCTCATGGATCTTATCTAGATGTGTATTGTGCTTTTTGGGGACACAGGTGTTTTATAGCTTTAGGTCAAGAAAATGGGGGAAAAAAAACAGCAGTTTTTACCTTTTATTTTTCGTTTTATTCTTAAGCGTTTCCTGCATTTTAAATCAACGATAGCATTTTTTAACTATACAGGTAGGGAAATTTCAACTATTACTTGTTTAGTTAACCTAATTCAGCAGGTCGGTATGATTACAG
>JAODAL010085127.1:0-10689 GCA_025379985.1 Phyllomedusa bahiana
GGTCTTTGGGGGTTTTTCTACAATTCAAACAAATCACCAATGTCCCCTTCTGAGCACACAGAGCTGAAGATCTGGATGCAGGAGTGTCACGTTCGTGTCATCTGTCTCTGGTCGTCGGCGAAGGCCGCTGCGACCATAACTGCGGCCGTGCTTTATCATGTGTGAACACTGTCTTCTTTCTTGGACTTTATTGAATCCTGCCAATGCCCGTGGCCAGGAATTTTCCCAAAGCACTCTCTGGGTTAATCAAATCTCTCAGTGATTGACAGATTCTGCTCCCTATCACTCTGCATGTTTCCTCCCCTTCCCTATTTATAGCCACCATTCCCTTCAATCCTTGCCTGCTATAGGTTGTTCCTGTTGATTGCCGTATTTGCTTCTTTGGTTTCTGTGCTCTCCTGACCTTTGGCTTTGGGACACCCAGTTATCCCCTTCTGTCTCTACGTCTCTTTTCCCGTGCTGCCGTACTGTTGCCAACTTTGGACTGTCCCCGGTTACCCTCTTTGTCTCACGCCTCTGTACCTCGTGCCCGAACTGTTGCTGATTTGGGCCGCCCGACTACGCTTTTTGTTTGGTTGTCTGTTTGTCCTGTCTTGTCCACCTATATCAGTGCAGCTTTTCAGTCTTCCGGTTGGGGCCGGCCTGTTTGGAGTCTTGTTCCCCAAAAGGCAGGGACAGGGCTGGGATCAGAGTCAGGGCCCACTTGTCTGTGTGTGTGTCCCTGACCGGTCCCTGACAAGGAGGTATGAAATGAGATTGTGGCAAAAGCCCTTTAAAGGGGTTGTCTCGCTACAATGATTGAGTTTTAATTAAAAGATCTTTAAAAAAGCAAGCAGCTTTGCAATATATGTTCATTACAAATGTCCTACTGATTTTGAGTTATCCCTGTTAGTAGTAGTGCATCAGCTCCTGAAATCCCAAATAGCAGCTGGGCCTGTTGATCTTTATCTCACTGGCGTCAGTGCTGATTGACTCATCTGTTTCTGAATACAGGTTTTGAGCAAAAGAGAGCCCCTCTGCACAGTATGCTTCTGTAGGGAAGGGGGGGGAGGGCTCTGGCTTCTGTGTTGTGTAGCTGGATTAACCCTGTGGGGTGCCTGCTCCCTCCTGCTCTCTTTCACAGATTGAGGAGAGCAGAGATTTGGGTGATCTGTAGTCAGTAGATGTGACAGCAGTGACCCTGTGTGTTACTATAATTTATGATGTGTCTGTGGAGCTGTGACTATACTAATAGAACAGATCAGGGGGTCATGTGAACGATTCATGCTCTGCTGTATTAGTGACACATTGTGACTATATTAACAATTCATAGCTGCCCTGTGTCTGTTCTGACAGGGTTTGTTTGTTGTTGATTGAGATGTGGAAAATTTTTTATGCTTTAAACAGGGGGTATAGGAACATTACATCCCCCTGCTCTGCTATTAGCATACACAGCTTCACAGACCTCTCCACACTCATAGATCAGCCCTCTCCCTGCTGTCTCCTCTGTGGAGCTGACAGTGCAGCTGATCTAGCAGTGAGCAGCAGACCTAGGCAGGCACACACAGGGTTAACCCTGGCAGCAAACCCCCTCGCCCTATCCCTGCTGTATAGAAGTTATGGAGGAGAGCTTTCTGTGTGCTGAGGGGAGGGGGGAAGAGGGAGGAGAAGAGGCAGACAAGAAGCATGCCCCTAAATTCAAAAATCCTTTGCTGCTAGAAGCATTGAAGTAGGCTGAAAGCTTGTAATGAGACAACTCCTTTAACCCCTTGATTACCCTGGGCGTATGAGTACGTCCCAGGGCCGCTAAGGGGCTTTGCAGGGGGATCGCTAACACCCGGCAGTAACAGCGCCGGTGGGTGGCTCCGCCCGCTGGCGCTGTTTAACCCATCAGACACCGCGGCAAACATGGCCGCGGCATCTGAATGAACGCCGATCGGTGCCACGCACCGATCGTTACGGTCATCGGCACCTGCGCCCATCCGACGACCGGACACGGTGGTGGGGAGCCCTGTGAAGGCTCCCATCACTTACACTGGCCGGTTTGCCCCACTTCCGTCCGCAGACAGGAAGTGGGGAAACGGCCACCTTTGTACACCCTAATGCATTGCCTATGCAATGCATTAGGTTGTATTAACAATCGCGCCCCCTAGTGGTCAAGCACCATAGGGGGACTAACTGTTACAGTAAAAAAAAAAATAATAATAAAGTTTTAAAGTACAAAAAAAAAGTATTAAAAGTTCAAATCACCCCCCCCCCTTTCCCCATTTTACAAATAAAATTATTAATAAATAAAAAAGTTACACATATTTGGTATCGCCGCCTCCGAAATGTCGATCTATATAAATATAACATCATTTATCCCGTGCTGAACAGGTAGAGAAAAATTCAAACGACAAAATTGCGTTTTTTGGTCATTTTATGTCACTCAAAAAATGAAATAAAAATGACCAAAAAAGTTGCATGCATTCCAAACTGCTAGCGATGGAAAGTAAACTTCAGCCCGCAAAAAATGCCCCCTCACGGGACATCTGTGGGTTTTTTATTTACAAAAAAGTTATTGGTGCACAAAATGGCCCCCGGTGGCACAAATTTCAAAAAATGAAAATGTTTGGTTTTTTTAAAAGGTACCAAAAAAAAACCAGCACCCTACTTTTTTTTGGTTTTGGCCGGATGCTTTAAAACCTGTAGAAATACAGATAACACTTTAAAATTTACCAAAAATTAAAACCCCCTTTTTAAAAAGAAACCCCCCTTTGAAAAATTTGGAAAAAATTAAAATTTTTTTCAAAAATTTTTTCCCATTTGGGGAATTTTTCCCGGTTTTCCCCGTATATTCTATATTTAAAGTGAAAAAAAACCATTAGAAAGTACATCGGGCCCCACAAAAAAAAAAGCCCTCATGTGTTATGAAAGGTGGAAAAAAAAAAAATTTTATGGCTTTCGAAGGCGAGGAGGGAAAAAAAAAACAAAGGGGTGTCCCCAAAAAATAGCGGGCCCTTTAAAGGGGTTAAGTAAAAGCTTTTTTTTTTGGGAAATTTCTTCTTTCGTTTATAGAAAGGGAAAAAAATTTGTATCTTTTAAATAAAATAAAATTTTGTTAATAGATAATAACTTCATTTGGGAAGTGGAATAAAACCTATAAAAAAAATTTTTCTTTTGGGTGTACCCAAAAAATAAATGCAATGTAGCTGTGTAGCCTTTACTTCCTCCCATAAGAGCAGCCTGGTTTATCTATTGCTATCTGACTATTGTATATAGGTTTTATTTACATCAGCATTCTGGCTGTATACATTATTGAATCCAAAAATTTTAAAAACCCCCTTTTTAGTTTGAGCGCCCCTTTAATGAAGTTTTGCTATGAATTAGAGTTCATCTGCTATGTTTCAGCGGGGTATTTTGTGCAAATTTTGTTTCTTTTTTTTTTACTCTGTTTGGGCTTTTGGCCAGCAACGTTCATTTTTGAGCTTTAGGGAGAATCCCGCACAACCTTGGTTCGAAATTTTAAAATTTTGGGGATTTTTTGGCCTCTTTTTAAGGTGGGGGTTTGTGCGGGATTTCTTGTTTTTAGAAAAGCTCTGTTCATTTGTGCTTTGCATTTTTGTCTTGCGTTCTTTAACTAGTTTCTTTACCTTTGAAATCTAGCCAATCTAGTTTGTTTGGGGAATTTTCTTATTTTTTTGTTCTGTCCCAAGAGACTGTGGCTAAGTATTGTAATCCAGTTGTCTTGTCATAATAATCCTTGTATATCCAGTTCGGGGCCCAATCTTGTCTTGTACTAAAAAAAAAACTTCTTTGTCATGGTGTTATTGTTTTTTTTGCCTATATTAGTTAATGGGGTTTTAGTATACCCCGGGGTAAATTTTCTGAGCTCTTTTCAAATTTAGTTGAGGCCTTTTTAAAACCCGGCCCTTTAAAAATTGTTTGCGAAATTCCCCAAACACAGTTTAAAAAATATGTCCCCCAATTTTGGTTTAAAAGGGTTTCCCAAAAATAAGTTATGCCCCCCAATATAAAATTTTTAGGGCCCCCCTAAGTTATATGTCCCCCCGTATAGGTTAAAAGGTTCCCCCAAATAAGTATTTTGTTTCCCCAAAATAGGGGGGATATATTGTTTATATGTTACCCGTAGGGGTATATTGGGTTTTTTGTGCCAAACCCGTATTATATAGGATGAATTGGTCCCCCAAAAAAGGTTTTATTGGTTTGTTTAGGTCCCCCCGTAGGTACAGTGGAAAACCCGAAGTTTACTTTCAATATATAAAAAAAACCTACATTGGGTTTTTTTTCTCCCATTTGACATGAAAACAGAATTAAAACTTATCCGTTTTAGGGGAAAATTTGGAACCAAAAAAAATTTATTTTTTGCAAAAAGCCAAGGGAAAAAACGAGGGAGAGAGAAATTTTTTGAGGCATTTTTTTTTCTTTTTGCAAAATCAAAAGTTTAAAATACATTTTTTTTAGTATTTGGTGGCCCTTGCCCTTTAAAAATGTATGGGCTTGGGTCAAAAAGTTTTGGATTTTTCTTCCCAAGCTTCTAAAAATAGTTTGGGAGGAATTTTGACCCCTTCCCTTTTTGACAGAAAGGGGTAACTGAGCCTTTTTTGTAAGTCGCTTTTCTCGCCCGGGCTTTTAGCTTTTCCCATAAATCTTTAATAGGATTGAGGGGTCAGACGGGGGTAGTTTGGATCTTTGGGCCCCGGTGGGAAAACTTCAGTTGGGACCCCCCTACCACTACACACCCTCTGTGGGGCAAAATTTTCCCCAAAAAAAGGCTTTTACTTTTTGTGCCCGGGGGGGCTGGGTTTTAGCCCCCCTGCAGAAAATTTTTTCTTTAAAAAAGGGAAACGTCCCTCACAAAAAAAAAAATGTTGGTGTTGAACAGGAAAGAAATGCAAATTTTGCCCTTTTTTTTTATGAGTTTATTGTTTTTTGGAGTTTAAAGGGTTTAAAAAGTTTTTTGACCCTTTTCTGAATTTTGCGGATCAATAACTATTTCAAGGGCTTTCATTATAAATACTTTTTATAGTGGATTTATAAACACCATAATGTTAGTGACCAAAACCCGTATAGCAAGATCAATAATACCAATGGGCAACAATTTTTCAAGGACCAAAAAAAAACCCATATTTTCACTACCCTTTAAAAGACCCAAAAGCCACTATTAAAGTTACTGAGCAAATTTAATATATCAAAAAAATAATACCAATAACAAAAAATTTTACAAGAAACCCAAAAAATTCCACCATACCCTGACTACATATCAACCAAATTTAAAAAATAAATAAATAAAAACAAAATTTTACTGTTTCAGGAAAATAAACCAAATTTCACTAAGACCTATTACCACCATGCAAATTTAATATATAATTTGGGAGATAGCAGTTTAACAGGTCTGCGACTAAAGTGATTTCAGGCAGTTACCCTTTTGTGGCTCCCCGGGGAAAAGTCTTTTTGGGCGGCGGTCTCTTTTTTTTTTTTCATTGGTCCCTTTGCCTTCCTTTAAGGGCTTTTCCTGGCCACAAATCATCCCCGCAGAATTTTTTAAACACACAAACGTGTTAGACTCCAAAAAAAGGGAAGGAAGTTCCCCCAAACCAATTTTAGGGGGCCCCCATTTTTGCCAAACCCGTGGGTTAGGAACAAACTCTATATAGTAGATGCCCCCCCCAGATTAGATCGGGGATAGGGAAGACCCATTTTGTTAAAGGGAGGTTAGCCCCTTTAAAAATAAAGGGTTTAAATGGCAGACTCTTTATTAAGGAGGTAAAGTCCCCCCTTTTGTTAATTTTTACCTTTAGAGGTTGGTTTGTAGATAGGGCCACTTTGGGTAGGCAGTTTGGGGGCCCCTTAAAGGGAGGCGGTTTGGTCCATTTAGGTTTTGGCAGTTGGGCCCTTAGGTTAGGCAGTTAGGGCACTTAGTGAAAGGGAGTTTGGACCCTAGATGGCAGGTAAAAGGGGCCCCAGTTTTTTTTATTTTTTTTATATTTATTATATTTTATATATTTTATTATATATTTATATATATTTATTGTAAGCAACCAGCAGGAAAAAAAAGTGGATGGAAGGTATGTCCCCCAGTATTTTGCTGGATGGTAAAAAAAAAAGTTCCCGGGTTTTAGGGGGGGGCCCTTTCCCGTAGGGGCGCCCCCTTTTCCACAACGGCAGAATTTGGCCCGCAAGAGAAAATGAAATAGTGGGGGCCCAAAAAG
The DNA here is from genome assembly GCA_025379985.1 of Phyllomedusa bahiana. Lineage (NCBI taxonomy): Eukaryota > Metazoa > Chordata > Amphibia > Anura > Hylidae > Phyllomedusa > Phyllomedusa bahiana. The sequence goes on from JAODAL010085127.1 coordinate 6,192, forward strand.
GTTTTGGTCTTGGTGGGGGAAAAAAATGCAGTAGAGATAGGTAGCCCTAGGTTACGTAGGTGTGTGTATTTTAGCATTGCCCGTGTGCCGCTTTATTGGGCTGTTTTTTAAAGGCTGTTTGCGTGGGTGGGAGGCCGTTCACCCCTCCGGGGCCAGGCTTTTTCCGGTTTTCCCGGCTTTTAAAAACCCCGTGCAGGAAGAGACCAAAGGGGAGAGAGTTAACCTGATGTCAAGGAGGGTTTGGAAGTACTGGTCTTCCCGGAGTGCTGAGCAGGAGGGGAGGGTTTTTACGGGGCCCCTGAAAAAAGAATGTGGGTTTTCCCACAAAGGAAGTCACCAGCCCCCCCGGTGGGGGTACATTTTTGATTTGTTTTTGATGCTGGGCCCTTTTCCTTTTGGGTTTGCGCGTGTTTTTACGGCCGAAATAAGCCTGTTGGGAATTTGACTTTATGTTATTACGCGGGGTTTTTTTGGGCCGGGGGAAAAAAAAAACCCCTTAATTTTTTGTTGCAACCCACCCCTTTTTGCCTGCCTCTGTGACCGCTAAATCCCCAAATATATAAAATATTTATATATTATATATATATATTTTATATATAATATATTAAAATATATTTTATTATTTTATATATATAAAAATATTTCAGCACTCCCGAGAACTACTTGAAAATTAGAAGGGGGTGCCAGCAGCAAAAGCTTTTCCCATACAAGAAGTTCCAAAAAAATTCGGGGGGAAATTAAAAAAAAAATCCCCGGCAAATCCAAAATCATTCAAGCAATTTAAAGGGGTTTTTTCCTCCCTGCTCAAAAGAGCGTTTTTTTCAGCTCCCAAAAGAGCCTTTTTTCAAAAGGCTCTGTGAGAGAGCTGAAACGCGGGTTTTTGGCATAGAGGAATTTAAAATACCTTATTGCTTGAATGCATTTTGGGGGGCCGGGGGGGACTTTTTTTTTTCTATATTTTTTATATATTTATATTTTTTTTTTATATTATATATGAAAGGTTTTTTTGGGAAAAAAGTATTAGATAAAGGGAAAAATAATTGGGCCCCCCCCGTGTATAGATAGGGAAAGGGAAAATTGGGGCCCCCGGGAACAGCCAGACAGGAATTTGGGCCCCCCCATTTAGCAGGGGGGTAATTTTTTCCCCCCAGATAGTATCCGGTAATAGGGCCCCTAGTTATGTACATAGGTATTATGCCCCCCCAGAATATTTTTAACCGTTAATACCCCCAGTATATTTGATAGGTAGGTACTATGGCCCCAGTAAGCTGCAGGTAATATGGCCCCCAAATATTGATGGAGGTAAATGGCCCCATATAGCTACCAGGTAATATGGCCCCATAATTGTTTGGTGGAAAATTTAGGCTCCAGTTAGTCCCCCGGGTAATATGGACCCATATTAGCTGGGAAAGGGTAATATCCCCCCAGAAATATAAAAGCCAGGAAATACCCCCCAAAGTATTGTTAGCCAGGAAATATGCCCCCAAGTAAGGGGCCCCAGGAAATATTGCCTCGTAATCGATGGCAGGTATATGGCCCCCTAAAGCTAGCCAGGAAATATGGCCCCCAGTTTATAGCTGGGCAGGTAAAGGGCCCCCCAAATAGAGCCGGGGCATATGGCCCCCAGTATAAAAAGCAAATAGGTATTAGGAAAAAGATATAGAGCCGGTAATTAGCCCCAGTATGTGGCTAGGTAATAGGGCCCCCCAATGCTACCCAATTTTTATGGGGCCTCCAGTATTTGATACAGGGGAATATTCCCCAGCAGGTTTTTAAAAATTACCAGTACTCATTTCCCCGCTTCCTGAAGCTCTCGCCTGTCTCCATCTTTTTCCCCGGCACAGGTGGCATGACGTACTCATGCCGCCTGTGCCGAAGTACTCCGTGGAGCAGGAATTGTTAGCTCTCTGCTCCACTGCAGCATTCAAGTGTATGTGCGTCCATAGGTTTTGGGCAGGGGCAGTTTTATCCAGGGCAAAAGCCCCAGATAAAACTGCCCAACGACACCCCTGCAGTGTGTGGCGAGGGGAGCATGCAGGCCCCTCCAGCCCAGGGGCCCGGTCGCAACTGCGACCACTGCGACCCCTTTAGCTACGCCACTGAGATCAGGGCTTTGCAATGGCCATTTGTAAACATTGACTTGGTTGCCCTTAAGTCATTTTGTAACCTGTTTGGAAGTATGCCTTGGGTCATTGTCCATTTGGAAGTCCCATTTCCAGCCAAGCCTTAACTTCCTGGCTGATGTCTTAAGATGTTGCTTCCGTATTGCCACATAATCTTCTTTCCTCATGATGCTATCTATTTTATGAATTGCACCAGTCCCTCCCGCAGTAAAATAACCCCACAACATGATGCTGCCACCCCCATGTTTCACAGTTGGGATGGTGTTTTTAGGCTTCCAAGCTTCTCCCTTTTTCTTCCAAACGTCTCCAAAAATGTAGGTTTTTGTTCCTGTGTGCATTTGCAAACATTAATCTGGATTTTATATGTTTCTTTTGGAGTAATGGCTTCTTCCTGGCAGAACGGCCTTTCAGCCCATGTTAATGCAGTACTCATTTCACTGTGCATAATGACACAATCTTACTAGCTTTTGTTAGCATCTTCATAAGGTCTTTTGCTTTTGTTCTTGGATTGATCTGCACATGTCAGACCAAAGCATGTTCATTTCTGAGACACAGAACCCGTCTTCTTCCTGAGCAGTATGATGGCTAGACGTTCCCATCTTGTTTGTACTCATGTATATTTGTTTGTACAGAAGAACAAGGCACCTTCAGAAGCTTCCAAAGACATGACCTCATCAAATGGGCTGTCCCAAATTGTTTAAAGGTATAGTAATCTTAGTGTATGAAAAATTTTGACTTTGCAGAAAGTAATAAAAATGCCTTAAAAATTCTCTCTTTCTCTCATTATTCTGGCATTTGGAAAATATAAATAATTTTGGTAGTGCTAATTGACCTAAAACAGGTAAGGTCTATTTTGATTTCATGTCCGATAGTGAGAAAAACATGCATAGTGTTTGTATAGTGTATGTAAACTTCTGGTTTCAACTTTATGTAGGCAGGTTATATGTCCCCCCAGTAGGTATATAGGCAGGTTATATGTCTCCCAGTGGTTATATAGGCAGGTTATAGGTCTCCCAGTAGGTATATAGGCAGGTTATAGGTCTCCCAGTAGGTATATAGACAGGTCATAGGTCCCCCAGTGGGTATATAGGAAGGTTATATGTCACTCAGCAGGTACATACGCAGGATATAGGTGCCCCAGCAGGTATATAGGCAGGCTGTAGGTCCCCTAGTAGGTATATAGGCAGGCTGTAGGTCCCCTAGTAGGTATATAGGCAGGTTATAGGTTCCCCAGTAGGTATATAGGCGGGTTATAGTTCCTCCAGTGGGTATATAGGCAGGTTATAGGTCCCCCAGTGGGTATATAGGCAGGTTTTAGGTCCCCCAGTGGGTATATTGGCAAGTTATAGGTCCCCCAGCAGGTAGCGATTTCTAATTAAAAATAAAAAAAATAAGAGTACTCACCTTTCCCCCGCTCCCTGAAGCTGTCGCTGCTCCCAGTCTTCTTCCTACACAGATGGCATGCCGTCATCAGGCCGCGCAGGCAGTGTGATGACACTCTCACGCCACCTGTGCTGTGTACTCTGGTGAGCCACAAACCGGCTTGCGGCTCACCAGAGTACTCTATGGATCGAAGAGCCTTCCCTCTCTGCTCCGCAGAAGCCTGCAAGTGTATGTCAGAGAACGCACTTACAGTTAGTTCCCAGCGCTACCGCCGAACGCCAAGGTCCCAAGCCGATAGCTTAGCGACTGGTATCGACTTAGGAGAATAACGATCACAGTGGATGGCGGTGGTGCTGGGGACTAGTCCTAGGGTCTGCTTGTTCTGTCAAGGTCAGTTTTAGCTTAGAGAATGTTAAGGGTGTACTGGAGGGACAGAGAGTGTCAGTGGGGTCTCATAAAAAGGACAGTGTTAGAAGAAGATCTAGGAAAAGATTCAGGGACAGTTGGTGTTAGTTATTACACTTTATCCAGACTGTCAATTTGTGCTATCACGATCATTAATATCTGTCATCATCTGCCTTGTCGGCTTGCAAACTTTATCATCTAATCATGAGTCAGTTTTTAGTTTAGTAGTTGACATATAGTTTATTTCCTGGGACTACTTGGTTGGGTACCATTCAGTTCTACTTAAATTCTATTGGTATCTAAGTAATGGGAGACAATATTAGGGCTCGTGAAAGGCAACTGCTAAAGGTGAAGTCCAGTTTTGTTGTCTAGTGCCAACCAGCATCATTGAATAACCTATTACAGCCTAGCCTTATAAAATAGACCACACTGTGTAGCAGCAATGTAGCTAAGTTGAAACAGTGCCTATAAAAGAAGGCTGTCTGTGAAGTATCGTCTGGGCTACACACTCTAATACCAATTTTGGTTTGTAGTCTGAGTGCCCTCTAAAAATCTAGTAGCTTGTAGTGTGCATTTGTCCCCCAAAA
>JAODAL010085128.1:0-10687 GCA_025379985.1 Phyllomedusa bahiana
TTTACTCACAGCAGGGGGCTTCATGAAGTTAACCAGACGTGAATCTTTTGCAGTCATTTACCTGCAGTAATCACTTTATGGCAGCTTCCTGAGTGTCCTGCAACTCACACAGCAGAGAACTATCTCTGAAGGGGGGAAGGGCTCCTACACACAGGAATCTCTATAGCTCTCTTTACAGACTCACAATCAAAATTACAGCAAAAGAGGATAAAAAGATGATAGAAAACACACGCATTACTGCAAAAAAAAAAAATTGCGACACAATCCCTTTAAGAATTTTTAAACATATAGAAAGTGATATGGAGAAGTTAAAAAAAAAAAAAAAGTTATTTAAAAAAATGTTTAAATATAAACACGCGAGTTAAACAAGAAGTCCTTTTTCTGATGGCACACTCCATTTAAGTTCATCAGAGGCAGGGCTAAAAATTGTGGTTTGGGCGATTAAGGTTTTTTTTTTTTATATATATACATATTTTATTTTGTGTGTTTGTTTTAAAAATGTGTTTTACATGTTGTGCCCCACTAATATATTTTAGCCATAGTTACAATGGAAATACAAAAGAAATCAAACTTCTCTACTAACTGCAGACTGGATCTAATAATAATAAGACTATTTATATAGCACCAACGTATTCTGCAGCACTGTACATTGTGGAGGGTATACGGACATGCAAAAAACAAACATTACATAGTAAAAAGCTATTTTCAGATAAGACAAAATGTGTGAGGGTCCTGTTTGAAAGAGTTTACAATCTATTAAGCTACCTGTACTTGTAACTGCTAAGCAAAAGTGCTAGAAAGCAGTGAAAGACTTCCTGCTTGTCTATGTGTACAGTGTTTGAGCACTGTATATACAATGATTGGGAAGGAATGGATGGTAATAACATTACCATTGTTGTTCTTGTTTTTTTCTTAATCTTTTGAAAGTTTTTATTATCAGTTTTTCAAAATAATAACTTGTACTTTAATATATTGTCCCTTGGATTACTTTTGTGACTTATTATAGTTATGTGTTTTGATTTTCCCCAAGCTCATTAGTGCGGTCCTTCTTATAAAATAATACATTTTTAAATTAAAAGTATTGCTAAGTATAACACTAACATAAGTCTACACATTAATTTTAGTGCACAGAAAAGTTACGGAGAATATAAATGGAATTTTTTTTCTTGCCTTCTTTCTCATGAAAAATTTCACTAGTTCCTTCAAAATGAGTGTGATGTTGGTCGTAGTATTCAACTGAAATTGTTGCCAATTCTGATTGGTGAGATCGTTGGGTGCGTGTAAGTGTGATAAGTTTCAACTTAGGAAAGTGAAGTTAAAACACTTGCCATTGATAATATTGGTATAGTAATGGAAATGGTTCAGTTTTGATCAATACTACTCAAGAGTTTATATTTTCACTCCTTAGTAATATATATATATAATATATATATATATATATATATATATATATTATATATATATTATATATATATTATTTATATATATAGTACAGACCAAAGGTTTGGACACACGTTTCTCATTCCAACAGTTTTCTGTATTTTCATGACTATAAAAATTGTAGATTCACACTGAAGGCATCACAACTATGAATTAACACATGTGGAATTATATACTTAAAAAAATGTGAAACAACTAAAAATATATCTTATATTCTAGGTTCTTCAAAGTAGCCACCTTTTGCTTTGATCACTGCTTTGCCTTCAGTGTGAATCTAAGGAGAGGAGAAAAAAGATTGTGAGGAAAATGAAGAAAAGCTAAAGAGTAAAAAAACAATACTGCAGTACTTTAAAAGTCCAGAAAGCAACAAAGAAGATGCTTAGCAGACTGCTTCAACTAGCCAGGCACCTCCAACCATTTCTTTAGGGGTAGAAGAAGAAGAATGAACTTCTTGCAAGATATCAGAAGAAGCTGCATTGACACATCCCTGCAACATGTCTCCCGAGAGTCCTGTCATGATGGAGGAAGAAGAGTAGATGGAATTGCTTCCTGATCAGATTTAGGTTCTAACATAGAGAAAGAAGATCATCCAATCAACCTATTAGATGTTTTGGAAGATTTAAGTGACGAGAGTGGGTCTTATCGTACTTTGCAATGAGAAATTGATTGAAAATACCCAGCTTTATGGCCAGATGTCCTCAAAGATAAAGAAAGGGAGAAGATTGTCCTTTCTGGACTTCTAGATCAAAAACAATTAAAGAAGATGGCACAGTCTTTAGCTAAAGATGTTGATACCCGCTCTTTCAATGATTTCCTCCTGTATGAGAAGTCATCAACTGGATGTGAGAAGATCATAAGGAGTTGACTAAGGTGAAGCCCAAGTTAGTAAGTTATGTATTGTGTAACTTGCATGACATTTTCTAATGATCTCATAAGTAAAACAGGAAGCATCCTCTGTCGGAAACGTGTTTTTGATCCATCAAAGCAAAAATTGCATCGCCTGTACATGAAGTTACCAGAACATGAACAATCCACACAGCACAGCGAACACTAGAAGTAGTTGGAGAACATTCTAAAATTCCATAGGTGGTCATGGGGTTGATTATGAGATGAAAAGAAGTTTGGCAAAGGAAGTGGATAAGTTTATGGCTATTCTGCAAAGACTTTTGGATATGACACAGTTTTTAGCTTCATGCAACATGGCATTCAGGAAGAGATCAGAGATCACCGTAATGGAACTATTTGATAGCATTCTTCAAGACCATCTACAAAAAGTCAAGGCTAGTCAAGAAAAGGGAAGAAGACTTCCAGCACGCCACCTTGTTTGGGCCACTAAAAAATGAATTCATTAATATTTGTGGAAAGCATGTCTTGAATGCCATACTTTCAAAAAGGAAAGAAGCTATTTTATTTCTGTGTACTTTGTGATGCTTCCCCAGATGTTTTGCACACAGAACAAAATGTTATTATTTTAAAGTATGGTCACAGAGACCTCCACAAAAAAACTTAGCTATTAAGGAAGGTTCTTAGAATTTGTTTACTTTTACAAGAAGACTGGTGAAAAAATAGCAGAAATTATTATATCAAGATTAGGTGAACACGCTGTTGACCTGAAATATTGCAGATGCAAGGGATATGACAATGAAGCAAACATGTCTGGCAGGATAAAAGGTGTAAGAGTCGCAATACATGATATATATCCAATGCCAATATTTTGCCTATGTGCTGCCCATTCTTTAAACCTTTTGGGTTTATATGCTGCTGCTAGCTGCCCTGAAATGAAGACCTTTTTTGGAAGTGTAAACAGGCTATATGTTCTGTTTATCAGCAGGCCTGAGAGATAGAACACCTTGCTTGAAGTACTTAGAAGATCTTTGCACAGTCTAAGTGACACCATTTGGAGTTCAAGACTTTTCTTGCAGAGAAACTCCCAAGAATTCTAAAAGTTATTGCTTCTAAAAACTTACTAGTGATGCACACTGATGATGAGTGATGTTCATCTTTTAGGGCAGTTGTTTTAGCAGCATTCTGGGTGAAAGTGCTTACCAGTTTTAAGAAGGGAAACAACATTCTACAATCAAGGTCTATTTCCATGTAAATTGAAGCTGCCAACATTAAAGCAACTCTCAGAAAAAATGAAACATCTTCAGGAAAAGTGGCCTGCTATTCTTTCTGAGGCTTTAAATCGGTAGCGGGTTGCAAGGAGTACCGAAGGAAGTGCTAAGCCCTCAACAGTTTACGGCAAATAAAGTCATGACACAGTGATGCTATGAATCCTGAAGATCGTTTTATAGCTAATGTCTAATGGATACAATAATTTCTTATCTTCAAACAGCTCTTCCAATTATTGCAGACATCTGCAAATTGTTTTCTCCAATCTTGAAAGTGAGAACCATGACTGAAGAAGACCTGGTCTACAAAAACAATGGTCTGCACATCCAATTTTTTTTTTTTTTAATGTGTATGTTGGTGTGGCAGTAAAATACAAACACAATCTGTATAATTCCATCTGCCGTCGGCAAGGCAACCTCAATAAAAATGAGAACCTACTCTATATTACCTCTCTAAACAAGAGTGGTAACAGAGTAGATTCCCATCTGTATTGAGGTCACCTTGCTGACTACAGATGGACTTATTATAGTTTTGATCAAAAATGTACACTAAGAACTTCAAATATTCATGTACCTAAAGTAGCAGAAATGCTTTTCCAATAATTCCCACATTCCTTTAGACTGTTTTTAGTAGTAGTAGTAGTAGAGTGCTGCTGATATTGATTTGTGAAGAAGACGTGGGGACATCCACTAAAGAATTGATCTTGGCATACCCCAACGATTTCAATTCATCTTTACTCTGTGAACTGAAAGAGCTTTGGAAAGTGTATGAAATTACATTCCCAGGAAATCTAGGTCCTCTACAGTTGCTAAACTCAATCTATGAACTAGAGCTTCATGGAAAATTTGGAGAGGTATTTATTGCTCTAAGGACTTTTGCAACCCTCCCACTTTCTGTAGCAGAAGGAGAGAGGGCATTTAGCAAACTCTCACTGATAAAGAACTATCTGCATTCTACAATGAGTAAGCAATGTCTAACTAGCCTAGCGATTCTCTCTATTGAGCATGAGCTTGCTAGACAGCTCAATTATAAAGACCTAATTAAGGACTCTGCAAATCGAAAAGTAAATAGACTGACTGCTCCACAAATGTAAATTTATTTTGCTACAATCCAATTTTTGAAGCAATGCAAATCATTAACAGCAAAATCTAAATTTTATGATAGCTTGTGGTTCAAGGATAAGTAAAAAAAAATTAAAAGTAGGTAAGTATATTGGCAAATGTTTAAATGTTACATACATAGTTACATAGTTAGTACGGTTGAAAGAAGACACATGTCCATCAAGTTCAACCAAGGGTGGGGAAAATGTGGGTGAGGGAGAGAGACAAGGACTTTAAGCCCAGCCTCACCTCTGGTTAATGCCCTGGAACCCACAAGGCAAGAACCAGTCTGCTCAGACCCCATCTCTGACGCCAGAGCCTCCACCAGCCAGGATCCAGAATTTTACACAGCTACGTATGCATTAATATTCTTTAGTTCCAGGTAGGTATCTAAGCCTTTCTTGAAACTCTCTACAGTTCCTGCTGTGACCAGCTCCTCAGTCAGGCTATTCCACAGATTCACAGTTCTTACAATGAAGAACGCTCTTCTCCTCTAGAGATTGATGTGCAACAACACTTTTGCCCTCATGTTGCTGCATGTATTTATGGCATAATGGATGATGGTTCAGTTTTGTTAAGAAAACCATTTACACTATTTTGATTGTTTTAAATGTGTTGTTGATGTTGCTGAACTGAATAACTTTATTTATTTTTTTTATCTTCATTCTACATGTTTTTTTAAAATGTTTGTTTTTCTTATATGTTAGCTGTTCATAATTTGCACTTTTGATTCACAGTATTACCTGTACTATAGTTTAGGTTCATTAACAGATTTGGTCTAAAGATTTAACTTAATGACTCTTGTTTTGAAAAATCCTTTCACATTTTTATTTTTTAAATCTTGGAATACCTTTATGCACAAACTGAGAAAGAACTTGCACTGGGGAAGCTGTAAGGAACCGGTCAGGGGAGCATGAGTAGACACCAACAGAGTGAGGCTCTGACGTTGTTCCAAGCCACTGTCCCTGCCTTTTGGGGGTACCCAACTCTTCAACAGGTCGTCCACAACTGAAGACCGTGAGATACACTGAATAAGTGAATACACAGGACACAGACAAAACAAACACAGAACATTATTATTATTATTATTATTTATTTTTTGAGCGCCCTTGGTTCCAGAGCGCTGTACATTCAGGTTTCATACATAACATAGGTCAAACAAGTACAAGGTGACAAGTTACTAACTAACAACTGGTACAGAAGGAGAGAGGTCCCTGCCCGTGAGGGCTTACACTCTAAAAGGAAGGTGGGAAGAGACAAGGTGAGGGGCAGACATGGTTGTGGATAGTGTAGTGACAGCAGGGTTATTGTTGGTTGTAGGCAATCCTGAAGAGATGGGTTTTCAGGCTGCTTTTGAGGCTGGTGAGAGTGGGGGAGAGTCTGATGTGTTGGGGCAGTGAGTTCCAGAGTGTGGGTGAAGCACGGGAGAAGTCTTGGAGACGGTTGTGGGAACACAATCAGAGGGTCGAATTAGCAAGGTCAGCAACAGTCGGGAGCAGGCAGAGGGATAGTCAGAAACAAAGGCAAAGTCAGGTAACAGGTTTCAGCAGAGAAGAATAAAGGCTAGCTAAAGGCACACAAATACCAATACAGCAGGCAAAGGATGAAAGTACAATAGCTCTTCTATAGCTGACCAGAGGACAAAGGTGATTGGTGGAAACAACAATAGACCGGGTTGGAATACAAGGCTGTGAACCAAAACGACTTGCAAGGAAACAGGTTAACTAGTAGTGTGCTGGAGGACTCTTAACCACAGGCATTGGCCAGGAATCATTAAACAATACATAACAGGGAAAAACAGAGTTCACACTGGTGAACACAAATAAAAGCACTACAGGCGAAACTGCGGTTTTTGTTGCAATGACCCTGGCCAGCGTCTAGAGCTCAAAGCTGGGGGTCTTTCAGGCAGAATCATGACAGAAGCATCATAAGATGCTCCACTGACATAACTAGCTGCAGGGGGCTTGCCCCACCCCCAAAGCTAGACTATACAGTCAAACTGCAGCATAGCACACAGCATTTTCTGTGCTGAAGGATCGGAAGGTTTCGAGATCCATGGTCCTTCCCATCCTGATAGTATCAGGCTGCAGCTGTTGGTTATATCTTGGCTGATTATAAAAAACTCGAGGGGACTCCTCATTGATTTTTGTTCTTAATAATTTGTTCTTTATAGATTTTAAATAAGGTTCATAAACAAAATGAAGTGGGGTCCTCCTCCCTTTTTAATAAGCGGACAAGCTAAAACTGCCACTTCCTCATCTGCCACATCTCCAACATATCCAGATCCCTTTGTAATAAAACATTATCCTCTATTGTGTTGATTACTTTACAGACTTAGTATTGTTAAGTCGCGTGGTGGGCCTTATGTCCCTTCACCAGAATCCTTGTGACTATAACTTGTTATTATTACACTCTAGAAATGCATCCAGCATTTTTCCAGCGTTTTTCCATGTAACAAATAATCATGGAATGGATTTTTCCATCAAATGTGCATAACCTTGCATTTATCTGTGTTAAACCTCATCTGCCACTTCCTCATCTACCACAGGTCTCCAACTTACCCAGATCCCTTTGTAATAAAACATTACATTTGGTTAATAAACCCACTTATATGCTCATTATAAAATTTGGTGTGCCATGGTTCCCTAGTACATGTAATTTCGCCATTTCTTGACCTTTCATATATAACAATAGCAATGTTTTTTGTTCTTCTCTGTTCTAGGAGTTTCCCACACTCCTTGTTCTAATCCAATAAACTTATCAGAGCAGGAGCAACCAAACTTTTCTCTTCATTTTTAAACACACAATTGATGCAGCACTTACAGGTACTTTGCACCAAAGCTTTTTTAAAAAATACTTGCAATTAACGTCCTTTGCAGTGTTACCTTTTTCTTTTATCTGTGCTCAGCAAATATCCAGTCCTTTCCACAGCTTGTAGCAGGGAGATTTACAGACTGACAGGCGTCATGTGCACACCTGAGGCAACCAGTCCCCTTTGTCAAGCTTGACCAATTACAAGTTATTATTAAAAAAGTGTAAAGTACCTATAAATGTTAAATAAATTATGGGGGACATGTATGAAAACTGCGTAGGTCTAAGACTTTCTTTGTTGCCCATAGCAACCAATCAGAGCTCCTCTTTAATTTTTTTAAAGCACTAAATAAAATGAAAGGGGGACTCTAATTGGTTGCTATGGGCAACAAAGAAAGTCTTACACCTAGACAGTTTTCATGCATGTCCCCCTATGTGTTTAAAAATGAAGAGAAAATTTTGGTTGTTTCTGCTCTGATAAGTTTTATTGCATTTCTTGACCTTACCACGGAGCTCCCACCACGTAGGTGTGTGTTATTCTATATTCTGTATACCTGCATCAGGAGTTTACCTGGTAGTCTCCCATCGCAGCAAGCCCATCCTGCCTTGTGGCAGGCTCTGGTGACTACTGGAACCTATTCAGACTCCGCTCCCTGGCGTGGCTTATACCATCACTTGCCGTGGTTCAGCGAATCCACACCACCAATGTTACAGTAAGATCTGGCCATGGATTCCGCGAGGTTGCCTCTGCCTGATCTCTAGGACATCATGACCGTGGTGGCCCAGCCAAGCCAGTGTAATGATCAATTGGTCACCATGATGCAGAACCACGCTGCCTGTCTACCGCCGACCAGACCACCACCCACGACACGCCCATCCGTTACGGCTCGCATGATGCATGTTGGCCCTATGCTGCACCTATCTCTCCCACCTCGCTATGATGGGAATCTGAAAACCTGCAGAGTGTTCCTGAGCCAATGTTCAATACACATGGAAATGGTTGCTTCTCCGTTTCTTCATCACATCTTCCGCCTGAATGGTCTGCCTCAGCACATTGTCTCGGAAAGGGGGGGGTCCAGTTCGTCTCCAAAGCCTGGTATGACCCATTCTCCAAGATGCTGGTGAAGTTGGACTTCTCCTCGGTCTACCAACTGCAGTCTAATGAGCAAGTGAAGCGGGTGAATCAAATTTTAGGTACCTATCTTTGCCGCTTTGTTAACTCACTGTAATGGCTGGGATAGTGGATCCTCTGGACCGCCGCAAGTGATGTTGTAAGCCACGCCAGGGAGCAGAATCTAAGTAGGTCCCAGTTTTCACCAGAGCCTGCCGCAAAGCGGGATGGACTTGCTGCGGTGGGAGTCTACCAGGTCGCTACCCCTGATGTGACTTGCTTGCGGTGGCAACTGAGGTGTAGCATGGTACAGAATCGTGAGGCGTAGACGTAGTCGGGGACAGGCGGCAAGGTCAGGGCAGGCAGCAAGATTCAGAGTCGAAAAACGTAGGCAAGGGCCAGGAACACGGCAAAGACAAGAACAACGATAACGCTTTCTCTAGGACATGGAGGCAAAGATCCAGCAGGGACGGGACGGGGATCCATAAACTGTATAGGGTCAGTGCCCGGAAATTAACCAATTACCGGTGCGCTGGCCCTTTAAATTTACATGAACGAGCGTGCACGCGCATTCGCATTCTGGCCGGCAAAGGGAGAGAGCAGGACAGGAGCACGGCCAGGTAAGTGGATGGGATGGGTGCGCCCGGGGCCAGTAGCACGGCCAGCGGCTCCAACCGTCCCCGCCGGGCGCCCAGAGAGAGGGACACGGGTGCGCCCGTGACCCACGGACCGGGACGCGGCGCCACCCGTTACACTCACATCAAGACGACTGGATGGAGGTGCTGCAGTTGACAGAGTTTTCATAAAATTATCATGAGGGAGAATCTACTAGTTCCTCTCCCTTCTACATAGTTTATGGGCAACACCCCCGATTACCTCTTCCTATGCCAACTTCCTCTGACATTCCAGTTGTGGAATCTCCGGTATGTGACTTTTCTCGTATCTGGCAAGAAGCTCGCCAGTCTTTTTTGCCTGCTTCGTCCAAAATGAAGGCCCAAATGGATGAAAAGTGCAGACCACCTCCGGTATTCTGCCCTGGGGACAAGGTGTTATATCTACCAGATACATCCGACTCAAAGTTCCATGTTTGAATTTTGCACCACAATTCCTTGGAACTTTTCTAGTGATCAGCCAAGTGAACACAGTATGCTACAAATCCTGCCTGCCTTCGACTCTACGTATTCCAAATTCTTTTCATGTCTCGCTCCTGCAGCCCTTAGTCCTCATCCACTTTTCTTCCAAGCCGGTGTCGCAATCTTTGGAAGTCAGTCATAATAATAATAATCTTTATTTATATAGCGCCAACATATTCCGCAGCACTTTACAAATTCAAGGGTAAAATACATCATTAAAATAAAAAAAAAATACTTACAAATGAGACACAAGGTGGAGGGCCTGTCGTGAGAGCTTTCAATCTATTAGGGGGTATGGGGGTGAAAAATCGGGGAAGAAGTGCCAAGTTTTCAATGGGGGGCCCTGTTTTATAAATAGGGGTGGTTTACATGAAAAATGGATGACCTGCCCCCCAGGATGTAATCTATATACAGATAAGTGCCTTGAGTGCCCTAGTGTAGGGGGTGACAAATGTGGTGATGCAGTTAGGGATTTGGTGGCCAGACCCAGAAGATTTTAGGGTTTTAAAATGTGGGGTTGTGAATGTGCCCGATCGCCCCCGGTAGATATTCCCGAGAATTTTTGCCTCACGTGTGAAATCTTGTAGGCGGGCATGGGAGGTTCGGATGATTGAGGAATGTAAAACTGATATCAGCAGAGCGGAGAGCACGGGTAGGGCGGTAGACAGAGACTAGGGGGGAGTGTAGGGAGGGCAGCGCTGTGGAGAGTTTATGGGGGAGAGTGCTGGTTTATGCTGTATCCTGTATGGATGGCCAAAAAGGCGTGACTGAACCCGGGTTTTTGGGGATCAGTATAGGGTGGGAGAAAAAACAAGCCCGGTTTCTGCATTTGAACAGATTGGAGGGGGAGAGTTTGCAGAGAGGGGACCCTAAGCAAGGGTTGCAGTAGTAAATGAGAAAGAATAAGAGCAGTAATGAGAGTTTAAATTGTTTCCACAGTGAGAAATGGCGGGTTTTGGAGTATTTTTGGGTCAGGGCAC
>JAODAL010085129.1:0-10686 GCA_025379985.1 Phyllomedusa bahiana
CCCTGCCCTAGGGAGTTTGCCTGCTAAATTCTATGAAAAACGCTACCCAAACCTCCTCGGCCGCCCCCGGGCCCCCAAGCAAGTCGCGCGGGGGAAAGTGACCTGGTTTTCTCTTTTCCATCCCCAAGCCCAACCCCACTTCCCGCACTCTGGTGAAAACCAGAGTTCTCTTAGACTTCGCCCCCCTAAAGGGTCCTTATGCATTGCTTGCGGTGGACCATTCCCTACTTTCCTTACACAGGGGGTTAACTTTTTTTTTTTTGTTTTTTTTTTTTTGGGCCCTATTATCTTTCCCAAAATGTTTTGAGCACTACCTGGAACTACTTATTAAATATTCAATAGTAAATGCATAATTGTTTATGGTCTTAAAAAACGGGATGAAATTTTAAAAAAAAAACCCCCAATGGGCCCACACACTGTTGCTCCAGAGCACTCAGCTGTACTCAGGTAACCCAATGGACTTTTGTCTATTTAGTTTTCAACATTCCACACAGCTGCCAGTAAGATATTCATTAAAAGGAATTTTCCAATTACTTTATAAAATTGCCCCCCCCCCCCCCACACACACACATCGCCACCACCATCACCACTGATTGTCCCAGCTTCTCTTTTAAATCACCACTTCTCATTGCTGAAATAGTCCCCCTTTGGGCCACAAAAGCCCAGATTCATAACCACACATTTTAGTATTAAAATAAAACCTTGTGGGAATTTTTTTTTTAAAATAAGCATGGGTGCCCTCCCCCAAACCAAAAGACCCCAAACATCCATCAAATAATCCACACATTCACAAATCATCAACACTTAGCAAACTCGCTATGCTATCCCCTAGTGAGTAATTAAACCATGTTATGAACCTCATATAAATCACATTATGTTCACATAAGTGAAATAGGAAAAATTCACACCAAAAAAAAAAACATTTTACAGGAAAAAAAGGGAAAAATAACAAAATAAAACCATAGCTAGAAAGCCCTTTTGAGGGGAAAAAAGAGAATAACAGAGATAGACACAGGCCACCACTCTTCCCTTTTTTTACTCCCTTTACAGTCCTTGTTACCTACTGGGCCCTTGTGGCATTTAACAGGTTGCACAGACCAATTTAGGAAAGCTGAACATGACAGAAAATCCCAACCAAAATTTTAATAAATGGACAAAACTTTAATCAAAAATTTTTTTTAAAGGGGCTGTCCTCGCAAAAAAAGAATACTTTAAAAATGTAAGAAACACAAATAAGACTTTTTAAAATATATTGCTTTGTTCATTTTTTTTTTTTAAGGGAATACAAATGATTTTTCACCTTCTGGGGGTTTTCTAGTTTCCCAATGACTGACCTGTGTACTCCTTTTGCCCTGCTTTTTGCTGTTTGATAGCAGGGAGTGACATCATCACATAAATCCTAGCCAGGAGTGTGAAAGCTTGTGTTATCTGATCTTTCAGACAAAAGACTAATTACTCTACTATTTACATTAGCTCAGAAGCTTCTCCGCCCGGTAAAAAAATTTTTGTAATTAACTGATAAACATAAAAAATACACTGAATACACTGAGCTAAAAAGTTAATTACGGGCTCTTGACCGAAGTGACAAAACAAAGCAGCATTTTTCTTCGCATCCTAGAAACTTTGAGATGAGACAACCCCTTTAATGGTTTTCAATGGCTTTTGTTTAGCAATAAGAGCAAATAACAGAAAAATCCATTAAATCACAGAAAAGCTAAACTCTGCTACATCCATCACTCACTGAGAAGGGATTGGTTGGTAGGAGCCTAGGTTTGGGGAGGCACAAAAAGAACGAATGTGAGCTGCACAGCATTCAAACAATTTTTAAAAGGGTTTGGTTCCGGGGGGTTTCCGTTTCCCGTGAGATACATTTTACTATGAGTTAAAAAGGGGGGGGAAAGGGATTTTTAAATTTGGGTTAACTTTTGAAGGAGGCACAGGGAGGAAAAACTGGCACAATATAGACTGCTGCAGTCACATCACCTCAGTCAAGTTACCTAGGTATCAATGGGATCACTATTATTGGGTGAACTGCAGGTCCTTCCACAAAAAATTTCCCCATTTGGGTAAAATGGGGGGTTTGACTCTGCATTAAAACTTTTTTCTTTCTTCTTTAATCATCCTTAGGTGAAGCAAATTGTTTTTCTTGGGTCGTTGTCCCTTGCTGCATATCCACATTTTGAATTGTGGTATACTTCGAATTATTACCCAAAATTAAGGCAAGCACACCTGGCCCAAACCATGATATCCCCAATCACTGTGTGTCACAGATGGTATGAGGTTTTTATTGTAGATGCCATGTATTTCATTCTCCAAATATAACACTTCTCATTTTATATCAATAGCCTTCGCCTTATGTGATTATGTGAACACTGTGCTTGGATATCCTTTTACCTATGGATTTATCACTAAAATGAACATTTTAGCTGATGTGCTGCTCAAGACATCCACATGGTTTCCAATCTCTTTTGAAAACAGCTTCAGAGGTTCTTTTGGGACCATGCACACTCCAGGTGAGCATGATTAACTTGTTTCCCTTTACAATTTTTATTGGTATAATTTTGAAATAATTATAATTTTGTAAACCATGTTCTTACTTCTTTGGGTTGCAATGTCACCCAACTTTATTCTGATTTATTTTTTATAAGTATTGTTTAAAGGTTAATCACTTTTATTGCAGTGTTATACACATTTACTGCACTTTTAAAAACAGTGTCCTCAAAAGCCCACTACCCCCTTTCCACCTTTTTTGGGTAAATAAATTTTTAAAAGGTGAGAAGGGCGAATCGATTCAAAACGAAGAAAAATTTCTTTTAGAATTTCGGGAAAAAACTTGGGTTTTTAACAAAGCGAATTTTTGGGGTTTTTCGGGTGAACGAAGGGGTGTTTTTTGATTGAAAAAAATGGCTGCGAAAACATGGCCTACTTTGGGAAAGCACTCTGGGGGGAAAGAAGGGGCATAGCCCTGCATGAATGTGCAGAGATGAACCAAACAGAGACCGGTGGGAATCTGTGCCCGCACCGGGCATTTTAAAAGCCCGGCGGCCCCGGGGGAGCCCCAACCCCCCAAAACTGTACTGATCAGGGAAGGTGCTCCCCGCGGGGTTTGGTTTCTGAAGAAAAAATTTTTATAACCGCGATTTTTGTGGGGTTCCCAGTTTGTCTCAAAAGCCCTCCCTTCTTTTTAAAGTTCTATTTCTGATTTTTTGGTGTATTGGAGGCCCATGAAATCCTTTTTGGGGGCCCCATCGCTCCATAACTTTAATATCCAATGGGATCTAAGCCATTTCCCTGTTGTATTCTTTTAAAAAAAAACAGGTTTTTAAAAATACAAAAAAACCCAACTTCTTTTTTTGGGCTGTCAATTCTTTTGCGAAATTTTAACATCCAGGGTTAAATTAAGCGTTTTTCCCTTGCTGCTTTTGGGAAACTCCAAAAACCGTTTTTTTTTCACCGCCAAAAAATACAATTTTCCTTTTAGAAAAATTTCAAAAAGCAAAGGGAAAATTACAATTTTTTTCCTTTTTGTGTAGCGTAGAAAACACTAATTGTAACACCTACAAACTAGTATTTTTTCCCCTGCTGCCAAATCTTTTGCCCCAATTTAAATCCGGGGTTAATTAACGTTTTTCTGCTCGTTTAAACTCCAAAACCGTTTTTTTTCCCCCCCAAAAAAAACTTTTTTCCCTGTAGAAAAAAATTTACAACGAATTTTTAATTAAAAAATTTTTTCTCTTGTTGTTTAGCTAGAAAACACGAAAATTGTAACACGTACAAAGCTAGTATTTCTGGCTCTAAATTCTTTTCCCAAATTTTACTCCGGGGGTTAATTAAACGTTGTTCGCTGCTGTTTGACTCCAAGAAACTTCCTTTTTCACCGCCAAAAAATAAAACCCAAAAAAAAATTTTTTTCCTTTTTAGCAAAAAAAATTTCACGAAAACGAAAAGGTTTTTTTAATTACATTTTTTTTTTTTTGGTTGGGGTAGCGAAAAAGAAAAAAAACCAGCAAATTGGGTTAACCCCCGGGCAAAAACAAAAAAGCAAGGGGTATTTCCCCCCGGCTTTTCAACCTTTCTTTTTGCCCCAATTTTTTCCCCCCCAAAACCAAAAATTTTTAATTAAATGCTTTTTTGTTTTTTTGGTGGCTGGTTGGTTACAAAAATAGCCCCGTCTTTTTTCCAACCCCGGGGCCCCAAAAAATTTTTTAAAAAAAAAAAATTTTCCTGAAGCAAAATTTAAACAACAAAGGGTTTAAAATTAAAATTTTTTTCCCCTTGTTGGGTACGTAGAAAACACGAAAATGAAACCCCCCTACAAAGCTAGTAGTTTCCGGCTGCTAAAATTCTTTTGCGCAAATTTACACCCCCAGGGGTTAAAAAAAACTTTTTTCCCTCTGCTGTTGTGACTCCAAAAAAAACCGCCCCTTTTTTCACCGCCAAAAAATAAAATTTTTTCCTGTAGAAAAAACACAAAAAAATTTAAAATTAAAAATTTTTTCTCTTGTTGTGTAGCGTAAAAAAACGCAATTGTAACACCCACAAAGCTAGATTTCCGGCTGCTCAAATTTTTTTGGCGAAATTTTACCTCCGGGGGTTTTAAATTTAAAACGTTTTTTCTGCTGCTTTGTGACTCCAAAAAACCCGTCTTTTTCACCCCCAAAAAAAAAAAATTTTCCCGGGAGCAAAATTAACAAACAAGGTTAATTACAATTTTTTCTTTTTGGTTGGTAGCGAAGAAAAAAACCAATTGTAACACCTAAAAAAGCTAGTAGTTTCCAAACGCTAAATTTTTTTTGCGCAATTTACATCCGGGGGTTTTAATTTAAAAGCGTTTTTTCTCCCGCGGGTTTGTGACTCCAAGAAACCGTCTTTTTTTCACGCCAAAAAATAAAATTTTTCCCCTGTAGAAAAATTTCCCACAAACAAGGGTTAAATTAAAATTTTTTTTCTTTTTTTGTGTACGTAAAAAACACGCAATTTTTAAAACGCTACAAACATTAGTTTTCCCGGGCTGCTAAATTTTCCTTTTGCGCATTTAAAATTCCAGTGGTTTTAAATTAAAGCTTTGTTTTTTTTGCTTGGGACAAAAATAACCGTTTTTTTTCACCCCCAAAAAAAAAAAATTTTTCCGGGAAGCATAATTCAAAAAGCAAGGGTTTTAAATTTTAAAATTTTTTCCCTCTTTTTTGGTAGCGAAGAAAACACCCAATTGTAACACGCTACAACCAAGTATTTTCCACGCTCGATTCAAATTGCAAAATTTTAACATCCAGGGTTTAAATTTAAAGCATTGTTTTCAAAAGGGGTGACCCCAAAAAACCCCTTTTTTAAAACCGCCAAAAAATACTTTTTTTCCCCTGTAGCCAAATTCACAACGAGGTTAATTAAAAATTTTTTTTCCTCTTGTTTGTGGCGTAAAAACAGGGCAATTGTAACACCTACAAAGCTAAAGTTTGGGGTTTTGTTTAAATTTTTTGGAAAATTTACATCCCGGGGTTTAAATTTTACCGTTGGGTTCTGCAGTTGTCCCAAATTTTTTTTAAACCCCCCAACAGAAAAAAAATTCTGTACCCTAATTCTTTATCCAAGGGCTTAATTAACCTTTTTTGTGTTTTTTATAATTCAGTAAAATACACAGTTTTTTTAAAACGGCACATAAAACTTTTTTTTCCCCCCTTTTCCCTGGGGGCGCAATTAATATCCAAGGGTTACCCAAGCTTTTTAGGGGGTTCCCATTTGGCGTCAAATACGGGGGTAAATGTTTTTATCATAAACAGATATTTTTCATAAAACCCAGTTTTCCTGACTTTTTAAAACAAACAGTATGCAGACAGCGGTGGCAGGCTCCACCTCGAGTGGCGAGGCAAAAACCCTTCCTGTACGGGCCCGCGGGTACAGAAAGGGGACGCCCCGCAGCAGGGGAAAACCGGGGGAGGCCCAAAAACTCCCCGCTGTCATTAGTGGCCTGTGTTTTTTCGGGAAACCCCAAGGGGTTTTCTTGTTTGGGTTCCCAGTCATCCTTTTCCCCCTCCCAATGCCCAACTGACAACCCCACCCAAAGGGCCCTTTGGGAACCTCAGACAAAACCCCTTTAAATTTGGGCATGGCCCGGGGCGGGTAAAGGGGCCCCCTCACCTTTCCTAAAGCCCCCCTTTCTGTCCCAACCCGTTCCCCACCCAAATATCTACAAAGTGGTCGGGTTTAGGGGCCACAAATAGCGAAATGAACAATTTGAGGGGGGGCAGTCACACCCTTACTTGGCAGCGAAGAATTTTGGGCCAATATCCCCTGCTCTTGCGGGTAGGGGGCAAAGTATAGTTTGGGGAGAGGGCAGGGGGAGGTAAAGTTTGAGAGGTCACCCTTGGCAAAAACCAAGCCCGGGTGATGAGGACAGAAAGGACGATGAAACAAAAAAAATTTTTGATGATGTGCCAACCCACGGGAGCCAGGTGGGCCCAAGGGGTTTCATCATCGTCGGGAAAGAAAGGGGGCGTCACTTGCGGGGCCGGGGCAGCGGGCAGCCAGCAAGGGGGAAATGTGGCCCCGGAGTCAGCGGGATACACATGTGAGGTGGGGGACCCAAAGCGGCCAGGGGGAAAAAAAACCCCCTTCGCGGGTCCAAGAAATAGGGGCACGGGGGCTCAGCGGGGGAAAGGGGGGCCCATAGTTACTCATTTTGCGGACGTTGGGGGTAAAATCCGAAAACCTCGGCGGTGTGGCATTTCTTTGCAAAGGGACAACCGGAAAAACCAAAAAGGGTAATGAAATCTGTAAGCAAAAAGGGAAAAAGCGTCCAGGAGCAAACTTTGGCACCCCCCGGCCCCCCCCAACACATGAACGTCCCCCACCCCGGGGGGCCTGGGAAAACGTGGCCGGGTTTTGGGGTTTGGCCCAAATCCTCCCGGGCCGAAGCAACAGCGGGCACAGCAGCGCCCAGTGGCAGGGAAAGCCATTGCAGCCATAAAAGGCTCCCCAACCTCTGCAGAAGGGAGCTGTTCCTTTTTGGGAACATCATCCCCCCGGCCCCGTTTCCCCCTGCCCCCTTGCACCATGGCCCCCGAAATTCGTTCAGCGGCATTTCAAAAGGAACAACAGAAATGTGCCCAAACCCACCAAGGGTGCAGCACTGCCCGGGGTTGCCCTGCCCCAATTTTTTTGGGTTTACTGAAATTTCCCCCCCCCTTTCCAAAGGGGGACCTCACCATTCGGGAGAACTAATGGCTTGTGCCGAGCCGAGATGGAGATTTTCCCCAACCCCGAAAATTTCTTTCCAAAAAGGCAGTACCAGAAACTTCTTTAAATATGTAAACAGAAGGGGGGGCCTTTCCCAAATTTTTACCCGGTTTTTTTTTCCAAAAGTGAAACGGCAGCGGGGGACCCCCGGGGGAGCTGTAACTTTGTCATGGCCAGTACATGTCCTTTAGGGGCCCCACGGGTTTTAATTTTGTTTCCCGGCCCAGGCACCCCAAACAACTTGGACGGAAAAACGGCGCTTTCCCCCCCCCACTTGTCAAACTGCTGCCCCTTTGCCCAATGCCCCGCCTCCTCCTTTTCCCCCCCAAAACCCCCACCTCTCAGCCCCAAACAAGTCCCGCTCCATCATACCACAATTTAAGGGCACAGCTGTCACCATTTTCTACCCCTTTCCTTGCCTGGGCGAATGAAGTCATACAGGGGAGGAACGTTCCGCGAAAATGCACAAAAAAAAATCAAAGTGGGGGTTTTCCCTCCGCGCCAACTGCAAATCGGAACCATGGTGGGGGGACAAGGGGAGGAACTTGGGCCCGGGGCTGCACCGAGGAGGGAAAGGTCCATTGCCCCTGAAAGGGCGCACGTTTTTCAACCCGGTTGGAAAAGATTCCTGAATTTCCTTCCACCGATCTTCAAACATTCTGAAAATGGCCAGGAAACGGGTGCATGCATTTTAAACCTTTCCTTTACAAAGCCGGGGGAACCCCCTTTCCTCAAAGTTGCGCGCAAAAAACGGCCTCCCCCAACACACTCGATAGGGCAGGGTTTCCCCCCCTTTGGGAAATTTCCCAAAGCCTGCACATTTTGGGACCGACTGAAATAAACCAGAGAAAGACCTTTAAACGTTTTTTTTTGGATGATCCAGGCAGACAAAGAACTCCCCTTTTTTAATTTTGGATGTCACCCCAGTGGCAGCTCATGCGGGGCCCAACTGCCTTTTGGGTTGGGGGCCTTTTCCCGAGAGGCAACGTTATTTGTCAGTCCCAGGACTAGGGAAAGAATCCCCGTCTTTCCCCCCGGGTTTCCCTGTCCTGGAACAAAACGAAAAATCTGTCGGGCGGGGGGACGGGCCCCCGGGTGCGACTACACCCTCGTGGCCAAAACGATCCGGGGGGGGACTAAAAATGGGGAGGGGGAAAAGGGAAAATTGGAGCAAAAGCATTGTTTGGTGAAATGAGTGGATTTTTTTACCCAGGTGACAAGAGAGGAGGAGCAGGGGGCAGCTGAGGAGGTGGTGGGGATGAGGAAAACGAGGCAATACCCCCCAACACCGGGGCAGTAAAAAAGGGGGAAATGGAGGCAGGGGGCCCTCGGAGTCCTTTTGCAAAATGGGGCCCCAGCAAAAACTGATTTTGGGCCCGGCTAGTGAAAAGCCAATAGTCCCGCATCCCCCCAGAGGGTACCCTTTTGGCTCCCACCCAAATTTGGGCCCTCGCTAACCCCCCCGGGCCAAAATGGGAGCCTTTTTTCCCCGCTTTGAGAGGGAGGGGCCCCTCAAAAACTATAGGGAAATCCCCGTAATCATTGGGGCCCCTGCCCATGTGCGGCATCGTCCCCCCTCTGACAAAGGGCTAAACCCGGGGGTTTTCCCCAGCGCTCACGTAAAACCCGCCCGGGGGCTGCTTTGGGGGGAAAGGGGGGGGGGTTTGGCAGTAAACCCCTCCCCAGCAGTAACCTAAGTCGGAGTCCCCTGAAAGAGCACTTCCTTTACCCGCCTAGTTTAGGAGGGATCGTCAAACACCCGCAGGACCTTGGGGCAGTCCCTGAACCAACAGGTGGTTTGGGCCCAAATTGGAAAAAGACTTTTGCGACCCCCCTTTAAAAAGATCCCTGGAAATACTGGGCACCAAACTTTAAGTTGGGCCGCAACTTTCCGAGTTTGCCCGTGGAGAAGCGTCCGCCCGGCCATATTGGGGCAACAAGCGGTGTTCAGGGGCGGCGGGGGGCCCTCAGTCCAAAAGGGGAAACCCCCTTGTCCACCCCCAAAAAAGGAACGACTGCCCCTTTGGGCAATATGAATCAGGCGTGGAAACGGCCAGGAAATTTTCCCCACACCAATGCTTTACGTCCAAAACTACATCAGCTAGACGCCTCAAACCCCAAAATGTGAGAAATGAGTTTTTGGGGTTCCCCAAATACCCTGCCTCAGCCACTATTCCGATTCCCCCCACCCGCCCTGAACCACACATCTGCGACCCGTTTTTCTTTTCCAAACTGCCAACAAAACCCTCTTTACCCCGGGAAAAGGGATTGCCCCCCCACCTCCACAAAGTGTCATTGGCCCCCCTGTCTGACCTCAAGCTGCTGCCCTTTCGTGGCCGCGCCGTGACCCCCAACTGTAATCATTGTTTCCCCCTCTGTGGCCTAATCCTGTTTTTTGGGGCCCCCTCCAAATGTCATTATTTCCACTGTCCCGACCTCATGCTGTTTCTTTCCGTGACCCCCAAAACCAAATTTTGTCATTGTCCCACTCGTGGGCCCAACTCCCCGTTTTTTGGGCCCCCCTCCAAAGGGCCCTTGGCCAAAAAATTTCGACCTCATGCTGTTCCTGTGGTGCTGGCCCTGACCTACAAACGGTCCCTTGTCCCACCTTTTGGGGGTACTCCTGTTTTTTGGGGCCCCCCCCAAATGTCCCTTGGCCACTGCCTTTAAATTTATGATGCTGCCCGTGACCAAAACACTGTGTCATTTTGCCACTGTCTGACCTCATGTGTTTTTTTGGGGGCTGCTGCCGTGGGCCTCCACACTGTGTTCCCTTGTCCCACTAAGGGCCTACTCCTGTTTTTTTCCCCCCTCCGAATGTCATTTTGCCACTGTCGACCCCAAGGCCGCTGCTGTGGCGCTGTCCCTTTTCCCCCCACACTCTGTCAATTTTGCCACTCGGGCCTACCCCCCTGTTTTTTGCCACCCCCAGAATGTCAAATTTTTCCCCGTCTTACCCCATGCTGCGCAGGCCCCGGGCCTACCCCAACCGTCCCTTTTTCCCACTCGGGCCTAAATCCTGTTTTTTTTTCCACCTCCCCGAATGTATTTGTGCCACTGTCTGACCTATGCGTTCCTGTGGCGCTGCCGGGGACCTAAACACTATTCATTGTGCCCCCCCGTCCCGACCTCCCGCTGCTCCTTTGGCTGCTGCCTTTACCTCCACACTTTGTCATTGTCCCCCCTCTGTGGGGCCCAAAACCCCGTTTTTTTTCCACCTTCCCCGAATAACATTTTGCCCCGCCTACCTCATCTGCTTCCGGGGACCTACACACTGTTCATTTTTCCACTGCCAACCCCATTTTGGCCCGCTGCCCTTTACCAAAAACACTGTGTCATTGTCCACTGTCTGACCTCATGCTGCTGCTTGGCTGCTGCTGTGACCTACACACTGTGTCATTTTGCCCCGTCTACCTCCCTGCCCGCTGCCGGCTGCTGCCGTGACCTACACCG
>JAODAL010085130.1:0-10685 GCA_025379985.1 Phyllomedusa bahiana
TTTTTTTTAAATTTGATCAAACTATGGGGGCCTGTCCAACAACAGCAAGGTGGCCTCTCTCTGAGACGTTTCAAACAGATTTAAAACTCGGCACCAATACTCGCTGTTTAAAAACCCTGCCTAAATGGACAGGGGCAGTGCGTGATCAAAATGGAGACACACTCCCACGTGTATACAAGCCCAAAAAATCCCGGGGAGCTCCATAGCTGGGAGGTAAGGATCGCTCTGTTCTCTAGGTTCCCTCATCCTATTTAGGTATAATCCTATTCAGCCAGACAAGAAAAAAACGAATCCGCTTGCCTTGTTGTTTCCCTGCAGCGCTCTGACGCCCATCCCTCGCCTTCTGGCCGGATCCCTCGCAGGTACGACGGCTACAATGCTGACTTATCCACTGGATCTTGTCCGTGCGCGGATGGCCGTCACGCCAAAGGAAATGTAAGTTGACGAGAGAGTCCAGAGTTTTATTGAATCCACCAGTAGCTTACATTTACATTGCTGGTGTAGCTGGTTTCATGGTGGAGGTTTATCACCCCTTAAGCTGTTAGGAAGTCCTCCTGATCATCGCCCGCTACAGAGTCGTCAAGCATCTGTACAGAGAGGTCATCATTCACATTGCTCCCTGTCCCCATTGGGGCTCAGGAGTGCGGAGGATACCCCTGCAAACACAGGGAGAGCATGCAAACTTCTTACAGATGTCCCTGAGGCTCAGTGGTTAGCATGGTGGCTCAGTGGTTAGCATGGTGGCTCAGTGGTTAGCATGGTGCAGCATAGTGGCTCAGTGGTCAGCATGGTGCGTCACTGTGGCTCAGTAGTTAGCACAGTGGGGCAGTGGTTAGCATAGTGCAGCATAGTGGATAAGTTTTTAGCATGATGCGACACAGTGGCTCAGTGGTTAGCACGGTGTGTCACTGTGGCTCAATGGTTAGCACTGTGGCTCAATGGTTAGCACAGTGGCTCAATGGTTAGCACAGAGACTCAGTGGTTAGCATGGTGCAGCACAGTGTCTCAGTGGTTAGCATGGTGAGTCACTGTGGCTCAATAGTTAGCACAGTGGGGCAGTGGTTAGCATAGTGCAGCATGGTGGCTCAGTGGTTAGCATGATGCGACACAGTGGCTCAGTGGTTAGCATGATGCGACACAGTGGCTCAGTGGTTAGCATGATGCGACACAGTGGCTCAGTGGTTAGCATGATGCGACAAAGTTTCTCAGTGGTTAGCATGGTGTGTCACTGTGGCTCAATGGTTAGCACAGTGACACAGTGCAGCATGGTGGATAAATGGTTAGCATTGTTACCTTGCAGCACTGGGGTCTTGGGTTCAAATCCCCCTAAAGACAATATCTGTAACGAGTGTGTATTCTCTCCCTGGGTTTCCTCCAGGTTCTCTGGTTTCCACACACTACAAAAATATACAGATAGGATTTTGCTGCAGGATTTTTGCAGATTTATTGATGTGTATTATGTTTGGGTAAAAAATAACTCAGTAGGGCAGATTATATTGTCTAAGGGCAAGTTCACACGGCTGATTGTAATGTGGGGTCACAGGACTGTTCTGTCCATACAGTTACTGCATGGAAGCCAATACTATGGACAGCACTGTGGGATGTGCCATTTTTAGATAGGGGTCTACTGCATTGGTATAAAATAGGTACAGGAGCAGAATTTTAGTACATGTGCATTAGAAAATTGTATGATTTCTTATTATATACCGAATAAGTAAAGACATTAGAAAGTGGTCAGCCCTTTTAGTGATACAAGGCTTTGTCTATTGCAGGTACAGTAACATCATTCAAGTCTTCATACGTATGTCCAGAGAGGAAGGCCGGAGGTCTCTGTACCGGGGATTCAATCCGACGCTCCTGGGAGTCATCCCGTATGCTGGAATCAGCTTCTTCACCTACGAGACCCTGAAGAAGCTGCACGCAGGTGAGTGCACGTAGAGCCTATCCACGTTACTGTAAGGCCCCGTTCACAACGGCTTATTAAACCCGGATTTGCGAGCCGGATTGCGCTCGCAATTCCGGCGTGAATAAGGGGCGCGGCCCGCCGGCCCCATAGACAATGCATTATCTACGGCGCGTCCGCGTCATAAATAATGTGCATGTCACTTTTCTCCCCCCCCGGGCGGATTCGCCGAGCGGGAGGAGCGACGGAATCCACTGTTCTCTATGAGAACTGTGGATTACCGTAATGACTCCGACGGATTGGCGCCGTACTGCAGCGCAAATCCGGCGCGGAGTACAGCGCCAATCCGCAGACAAATAAGCCGTGTGAACGAGGCCTAAGGGTATGTTCACACAGCGTAATTGCGACGCGTACAGTACACGCTGCAATATGCTGGGTGTTTTGGGAGTCGTGCTGATGAGCGCGTACTGACGAAGCACCGGGGGGGGGGGGCAGCCCGCCCGCCTCATAGACATTCATTACTCCCGTAATCGGTGCTAATAATTGACACGTCACTTATCTCCCCGCGCGTACAATATGAGAGCTATGGATTACTGTAATTGCGAGGCGCAATACGCGGCGAAATAAGCCGTGTGAACATACCCTATAGGACAGGTCCTCTAATAAGGGTGTTCCCATCATGCACTTTGAGTATCCTAGCAATATGCCATCAAAATGCGATAGGTGCAGGCTTGTGCACAACTCTGTGCTGGGAACTCCTATAGAACAGAATGGAGAGTCTGCACAAGTGTGATCAGATCTCCCTTCGACACCTCCGGGGACCCGCACCTATCGGACTTTGCTGGCATACCCTATTGAAATGCCATCCAAGTGCATGGTGGGAACGGCTCTTTAAACCTGGGATAACATTTGTACTAATACATGACCAGCCACATTGTTTTTTTCTAGAATTCAGCCTCCTGTGTCTACATTTCAACACACGCGGGGCTCACCTTTACCCTTTGAGCGGCTGCTATTTGGGGCCTGCGCCGACCCCGGGTCAGGGGCCCTACCCCCTGGATGTGGGGGGGGAAAACCATCCCGCCCGCGGGCATCCCCGGGACACACTACGCTCCATACGCAACCATGCAACGGGTGGGGCGGGGGAAAGGGGGGTTTAATCCGGGATTGTAAAAGGGGACTCACAAAACTGGGTGAAGGGTCCGATCGCGGTGGGGATCAGCTTTACTACCTTCGATCTGACACAGATTCTCCTGAAGAAGCTCCAGCAGTTCACCCACGGTAGAGAGAGGTCGCGTGAGCTCCAGGACTTTTTTTTTAGCCTTTGTTTTTGCAGGAAAAAGGGACAGCAAATCGAAAGGGGAAAGAAAGGTTCGCTTGCGTTTTAAAGAAACTGTTGGTGCAATTTTATGGCCCAAAACAAATGGCTACCGAGGAAACGTTGCTGTTGCCAAAAGAGGAGTTAACAAACTTTTTTGGGGACGGGTGTATCCGTGCCTTTTGCCGTCTACCCGGGGTTATCTTCGCCCCACCTAGTGTCAGACTGGGGACCCCCGGGTGGTTTTTTATTCTCGGACTCACCAGTGGATTTTGCAGGGGCCACCCTACTCCCCTTCACATACTCCCTTTTCCATTCTCTCCTCTCCTCTTTCTCTTTCTCTTTCTTTTCCTTTCCTATCCTTTTCTCTTTTCTTTCTTTCTCTTTCTTTTTCTCTTTCTTTCTCTTTCTCTTTCTTTTTCTTTTTCTCCTCTCTCTCTCCTCTATGTTTTGCCCCCTCTCTCCTCTCTCCCTTTCCCCCTCTCCCCCCCTCTCTCTCCCCCCCTTTCTCTCTCTCCCCCCCTTTCTCTCTCTCCCCCACTTTCTCTCTCTCCCCCCCTTTCTCTCTCTCCCCCCCTTTCTCTCTCTCCCCCCCTTTCTCTCTCTCTCCCCCTTTCTCTCTCTCTCCCCTTTTCTCTCTCTCTCCCCTTTTCTCTCTCTCTCCCCTTTTCTCTCTCTCTCCCCTTCTCTCTCTCTCTCCCCTTCTCTCTCTCTCCCCTTTTCTCTCTCTCTCCCCTTCTCTCTCTCTCTCCCCTTCTCTCTCTCTCCCCTTTCTCTCTCTCTCCCCTTCTCTCTCTCTCCCTTTCCCTCTCTCTCCCTTTCCCTCTCTCTCCCTTTCCCTCTCTCTCCCCTTCCCTCTCTCTCCCCTTCCCTCTCTCTCTCCCCTTTCCCTTTCCTCTCTCCCTTTCTCTCTCCTCTCCATGCCCAGGGGGGCCACCATGCCCAGGCCTCCCCGTGGTTTGATTTTTGGGGGCATAGTATGGCTTTATTCTCGAGCTCACGGTGGATTTTGGTTTTGGGGGCCCCCTTTAAGCTGCCACACAACTGCACATAATGCACTCTGCCTCTTGCTTTCTAACTCTTTTTCTCTGCCTTTTTGCCTAAACCTCCCAACCAGGCCCCCCCGGGGGTTCCCTTCTCCGCGTGGGCCATCTAACCTGCCCTTTTCCCCTTTCCCTCATTTCAGAGCCCTTCTCTCCAATGCTATCCTCACGTCTGGACAGTAAATACCAGTGAGGCAAGATCCCCAAACCCAAACCGGGGAACTTAAAGGGGTCACCGTCCCCATTCCGACGTTTGCACAAGCCAAATTGCGGGCAGTTCCGCTTCGCTTCGATTTGAAATAGAATTGCGCCGTTTTTTTTCACAGACATTTCCCCTTCAGCAGATTTAAAGCCCATTTGCTTGGGGGAGGGCCTTTTTGACTTCACACATTTCCACTACTTTCCTAGTTTTTGTTCGCTGCCTTTTTTCGTGCTTTTTGACACTTTATACACATGGAAATTTAATGTGCCTGTCCACATCCCTTTTTACAACCTTTTAGGCTCAGAGTCCCCCTTTTTGTTTTACAAAATAAACCCGCAAAATTTGGAGGATTTGCGCAAGAAGATCCCTACATTTGGGGTTAAATTTCACCTGATGATGGGGCGGGGGACTGGGCTTCTTAAAATTTTCTTCCTTGTGCCTACACCACAGGTGCAAACGCGGCCCTCCCGCTGTTGGGAAACTACAACTCCCATCTCTTTTGTATAAAAACTATAACATGGGGGAGGAGTTTTAGTTTCCCAACACTGAGGGGCCCCAGTTTACACCCCTGCCTACACTATCTTATTTGGCCCTTTCACATCTGTTTGGCTATGGGAAATTTACCGTGGGCCCAAAACATAGGGCACTATAGGGCAAATGGAGTCTGAATTAAAATTTTGCCCTATTTACCAAACATATATGCTGGTCTACCAAAAAGGGGGGGCACAAAGGGTTTTGAATGGGCCTAATAATCAAGGCAAATCATAGCTTGCCAACCAGCCGCGCACCCAGCTCTCCCTCATTCATGTCAATGGGAGTTCCAAATATTCCCAAGCACTTCCGCTCCGCTGTATTCAGAAATCATGAAAAGACAGGGGGAACGGGACAACCAGCCACCTCCCCCTTTTGCCGAGGGCGTCGACCACTAAAGCTAACCTCTGTAGAGATTTTTACCCAATGGCAAAACCCCTTCAGTGAATCCATAGTAACCAAAGTCTCTTTCAGGCTCATATTGTGTAAGTTGCTGCCGTTTTTGTTGCACATGAGGGAAAAAAAAACTGCAGCAAACTGCCCAGTATAATTTTCCTTAACCCGGGATTTTAAAAAACGACCTCTGACGTTTGCACCTTCACTACAGTTTCCGGCGATGATGGTCGTCCTTCACACAAGCAGCGGGTTCGGCCTGTGGGGTGAGAGACAACACAATCCTGTCCTGTAACACACGCACTAAATGCACTACAGTTTGGGCTCAGTTCATGACAAAAACTGGTGCGCAAGCCTTGTTCCTCACCAGTCCATTGCTTTCAGTTTTGCTGCAAAATATTGCAGGCATAATGAAAAGAGTCTAGGAAGAGGCACGGTCGCGGGCCACGGTGATAAATTTGGCGCATCATTTGGGGGTGTTTTATGCTCCCCAAAAATTTAAACAGTGATAAAGCCCCCACCCCCTGTTTATTTTGTCTCTCAAGGGAACGGCCTAGTCTCACTTTTGTTAGGTCATGTTACATATAAATGTATATTTTAAGGGGTATTCACATCTCGTACATTTCCCATTACCCCCTGTCTTGATCTATGTTTGGGTCGCAAAGAAGGTGTTCGCCAAAGCCGGTTTTTCCCCTGTGCTTTTTTAAAGGGAGTTTTTAAGTAAAAGGGGAAGTCGCGCAAAAACCCCCCTGTTTTTTTTCCAAATGCACATTCCACCGGGGTCAAGTTTTTGTTTCATGTGCGGCCCCCTCCAT
Organism: Phyllomedusa bahiana; assembly: GCA_025379985.1. Lineage (NCBI taxonomy): Eukaryota > Metazoa > Chordata > Amphibia > Anura > Hylidae > Phyllomedusa > Phyllomedusa bahiana. Next base: position 6,206 of record JAODAL010085130.1, read on the forward strand.
GTTCTCCCCCTGCACACCCCCCCTCTCTAGTTTGGCAAAGGGGCCCGTTAACCCTCTCCCCCTTTTTTGCCACAGCAAAACCCCCCTGGGCTTGGGCTATTTTTGGATTCACAAATGAGAGGTTTCCCCCATGGGGCGGGTTTTTTCTGTGGGTTTTTTTAGTTGGAAATTTCAAAACAGCTGAGTGACTGCGCAACCACCATTGTTCTTTCCCTCTGGGTTTCGCAACCCCCGGGGCCCACCCTCTGTGCCATGTTTTTTCCCCGAACAAGCAGGAAAAAGGGTTGGGGAAAATTCCCCTTTTAGCCTTTTTTATTTTACCTGTTGAAATAAAGGGGTTTCCCCCCTCAATTCCCCAAAAAAAAGGGTTTCGTCCTTGGAAGGGTTTTTTTCGTGGGATTTCCCTTCTTTCCCCAAGGGTATTTTTAATTTTAGGACCCTTTAAAAAATGGGGTAAGATAAAAAGCCCAGAAATTTCCCTGAACCTCTTACAGATGTGGATCCCTTCAACCTCTGCAGGAAAACGATCCAAAAAGCACATTATAGACAATTGGGCCCCCTGACTTGAGGGGCAAACGCTTCCTGTGGCTGCACGAAACATTGGGGCCCCGGGACCGCCCTTTGGGTTTTGTGCATTGGCTCCCCTGATAAAACTTTTGCTATTTTTAACCCAAATACCAAAAAAACACATTGCACAATGACCACAAAGACATGTTTCACACAGAAAAACCTCGCTGCTGAAAAACCCCTTTTTCCGCCCCTTCTCGGACACATTAGGGGACTTCCGCCCTTTTCGCCCCCTCCCCCCCTTGCTCTGCGGTTGCGTGCCAGCATTTTTTAAAAATTTTTTATAAAAAATACATTATTTTTAAATAATTTTTTGGGGAGAGTTTTGTAATTTAAAAAAACCCTAATATAACATTACACCGCGTGGCCTCGCATTGCGGGGGATTGTTCCCCGGGGGGAAGGGGGGATAAAACCCCGTTTTGGGGGGGGGGGGATCTAAATAGATCTAGGCATTATGAGGATGCAATATAGGTTTTTATTATAAAAAATTTGGGGCCTGAGCTTGGTTCTACTTTTTTTAGAATTTACTTTTTAATAAGATGTAAATGATGAGGGTCCCCCCGGTTTAAGAATTCGTTTTTACTGAAATACTTTTCCCCTTTGCTTAAAGGCCCAAACATATTCCGTAGCCTTTAAATCCGTCATCCCAACCCGTAGATTTGGGGAGGAAACCCATCAAAATTCGGGAAAGAACTAAACCCTCAATGTTGCCCTTTGTTGTCTGCAGCCATGGGTATAAATCAAACCGTGCTGACCACCGAGCCCCTGCGCTGCCCCGTGCGGACAGCTGAGCCATGGTATTGCCCCATTCAGACAGCTGAACCTCTGTGCTGCCCCGTGCTGAATACAGAGCCACTGTGCTGCCCTATGTGGACGCTGAGCTATGGCATTGCCCTAGCAAATCAAACCCCCTGTTCTGCCCCATGTGGATGCTGAACATGGGAAACCCCTATGCGAAAGGAGCCTCTGTGCTGCCCCATGTGGATGTTGAACCATTACATTGCCCCATGCAGACAGCTGAACCCCGGTCCTGCCCCGTGCTTCCCCTCCAGAGCCTCTTGTTGCTCCATGCTGAATACAGAGCCCCTGTGCTGCCCCATTTGGGTTGGGGCCATGTATTGCCCCCTGTAACAGTGAGCCCCTTCCCCAGGGATGCTGATCCTTTTCATTGCCCCATTCCCAAAAGGAACCTTTTTCGCCCCGTGCGAAAACAGAACTATCAATCCCAAACCTCCGACCTGACAACTGGGGCACTGTGCTGTCCCCCGTGGGCCCTCGCATGATATTCCCCGGGGGGACCCCTACCCTTTTCTGCCACTGCTTACTACAGAGCCACTTGCTATCGGAAGCTGACCCCTGGCCCTTTTTGCTGACCACCGAGCCTCTGTCCGGCCATTACGTTTGGGGTTTTGACCACTAAGCATTTGTGCTGCACCATGCTGACCCCGGAGCCGTTGTGCTGCACCGTGCAACCCCGGGGGACCGTTTCTGAACCGTGCACCCGGGACCCTTGGGCCACCGTCAACCCGGGAGCCTTGTGCTGCACCGGCAACCCCCGGGAGCCTTTTTGGGCGCACCGTGCTAACCCGGGAGCCGTTGTGCTGCACCGCGCTCCCCGGGGAGCTTTTTCTGCCCCGCGCAAACCCCGGGAGTGTTTGCCGCCGCGCTAACCCGGGAGCCGTTGTGCTGCACCTTTCTGACCCACTTCCGGCCTGCTATAAGAATTCCCGCCCTTGGAACCCCGGGCCCCGCAGGGGGGGTCCAAGGGCCCTCCTTCATCATCTAGTCACCCGGGGACTGCCCCGGCACTTGGCTGCCCTCCTGGAGCCCTAACCCTGCAGCACAAATTGTCTGGAACCTCTGCTCATGGAGCTTGATCACCCAGGACTGTTAGGGGCCATCTACACGGCACAGGACAAATACCCATCGGAAATCCCGACCGGTATCTGCTCTGTTTAGAGGCCGTGTACCCAGCCGCAAAGGGATGGCCTTTGTCTGTGTTTTGCGGATCAAGCCCTCCCCCTTCGCACCAACATTTCTGTTCCCCCAAAAATGGGCAAGAAGGAAAACATGTTTGTGTTTTTTTTGGAAACCCCCGGCGATAAAAAAAAAATTTCGGTGGGGACTGCCCGGAACTTTCCATAGGTTTTCCATAAACCCCAAAAAAAGGGCCGGGGGGAACAAGCCTTAACTCCTTCCCTTTTAGGCCTGCGGAAAAGGGTCCCGGGACCCCCTGCTCTTTGAGCTTTGACACCCAGGTCTGTCAACTCCCTTCCCCGCCCTCCTGGAGCCCTAACCCTGCACTCGAAGGTGCTGGAGTCCCCAGGGCTTGAGCCACCTTCCCTTGCTAAAATTTCCTCCACTTTGGAGCCCCAGGTCCACAGTACAAGCTTCCATGGAGTCGCCTGGACTGCAGCCACCACTCTGGGGCCTGCTACAACACATGCCTGGCGTTCTGGAACCCCAGGCCCGCAGAAGAAGCTGCCAGCATCCCCCTGGGCTGGAGCCAACTCCCCAATCCCTGCTACAAGACTTAACCAGCCTTCTGGAGCCCCAGGCCCTTCATCCCCCTGAGCTGGAGCCACCTCTCCTATTTTCCCCTTCCTTGAGCAATGTTTTCCCCCTGCCTCGAGCGCTGCTCTCAGGCTTCCCGGCCCTGCAGGAGTTTTCTCTTTAGTAATCACAGCTAGAAAAGGACAAGAATTTATATGTAATTTTTAGGAAAGGAATCCTAAAATAATTTAAAAAAATCCATCAAAAATTCTATGGAAAGAAAGTTTTCAAGAAATATTGGTTTTGACAAAATCACTCCTTTCTGATGGCAGCGTCCCTTTAGGAGTGTTCCCAAAAAGTACATTTTCAAAGCCTAATGCTAAAACAGTTTTTGTAAACCCTGTGGGTCGATACTCACTACCCCCTGGATTATTCCCTTTGGGGGGGAGTTTCCCCCTAGGGGGCTTTTTTTGGAGAAAAATTTTTAAATTTTTAGGGCCTCTTCAAACCCGAAAAAGGCCTAAATAAAAACGTAATGAAAATGAGACCCCAGAGTAGGTAGGGGCTTTCCCATTCGGGCTTTTTGGTTACCAAAAGCGCACTAGGACAATGGGGTATCGCTGGGAAAAAAAAATCAAATCTGGGGGGTTATGTTGATTCATTCCCCCCCAAATTTCCGTGTTTTTCCCTTTAATAAAAAGGACAAAAATTTAAAATCTTCCCCAAAAAATTTTGAAATTTCACCTGTGAAACACTTAAAGTATTTTTAAAACCATTTAGGGGAAATTTCTTAACCCTTAAGGGTCTAGTTTTTTTAAAGGTCATTTTGGGGGTTTTCTAACATTAGGCCCCTCCAAATCACGTCAGAATGGACTGGGCCCAAAAATAAAATCAATTTGAAAATTTTCTTGAAAATGTGAAAAATTTTCTACAAAAATTTTTCTACGAATTTGTGGGGAAAAAATAAAAAAAAAAATTTATGCAACCTACAGTAACATGGGAAAGCTGTTTAAACTTTTTGATGGAAAAAAACTATCTATCCCTTTCACCAAAATTTTTGAATTTGAAAAAGGCAAAACTTTAAAAATTTTCACAACATTTTGATAATTTTTCAAAATAAACAAGGATTGTAGGACCAAAATTTCTTACAATTAAAGCACAATGTTCACGAAAAACTTCCTGAATCATTGGGAAAGGAAAGATAAAAAAGTTATTCCACTAAAAGGACACATGTCAGTAAAAAAAAGGGGGTCGTGGGAGGTCAAAACTGGCTGCAGCGGTAAGAGGGTAAAAATAGAAAAGTAAATTAAAACTGACCTGGGTAACCCACTTGTCCATGGTGGGGCTCCCGGGCCTCACGGGGATGATTCACCGTCTTCTTCATTACCTGCAGCCCAAACCAGTTTGGTGGGGCCTTCG
>JAODAL010085131.1:0-10685 GCA_025379985.1 Phyllomedusa bahiana
TTTTAAAAATTCATAAACCAAAAAAAAAATTTTACAAAATAACCACATGATGTTTTTTCAGATTTTAATTTTTTAAATTTTTACTACTTTAAAAATTAAAATGTATTTTTGCTGCTCCCCCCTTTTATACCAAAAGCAAGACCCCGCACAGCACAGGATTGCTGGACCTCTGGTTCCCAACAGGCATCCCATATTTTCTATCACTGACATGTTTTCTAATAACTTTTTTCTTTTTCCAGCCTACTTGGCCCTTTTTATACGGGTTTGGGGTTTTTTAAACCCAAAAAAAAAAAAAAACCCTTTAAAAATTTAAACGAAAAAACCCCAAAAAGGGCGCATAACACTGAAAATGAGCTCCAATTCACTTTCACGCATTTTCCTTCACATACGCCCCAAGTTTCATACACTCGCCCTCACAGTGCTGATTTATGAATGTGGGCACACAAAATCCTCCCAAATGTAAAAATGGAGAGACAAATTTTTTGGCGCTGTTTTTTTTCCACTGGACACATTTCTAAGCTACGTGGACTTTCTACTACAGACGAAGGCTCCCACCCAACGGACGCAGAAAGTAATCTGAGACCTTTTCAACATTTTTTTAAATAAAAATTTTCAAAAAAAAAAAAATAAAAATGAAAATTCAAATCCTCCCTTTTTTCCATCTCAAAAAAAAAATACTTTTCAAAAAAAATTTCACATAACTGGCACCCCGCGTAAATATCGGGCCCTAAAAAAATGTACACATCTTTATCCCGGGGTGGGTTTTTCTGGTCATTTTTTCATATTGGAATAAAAAAAGATCAAAAAATGCAAGCAACCCAAAATGGTGCCAATAAAAACCACACCGTAGAGACCCTCCCTGTAGGGTCCAGAGAGGTAAAAAAAAAAAAATAGAAAACTCCATAGTCATCATGAAAAAGGGGTCCTGGCCATCTACAAACGTGGTAAAATAAGGAAAAAAATGTAATTAAAAAAAACCCCATACTAAAAAACTCTAACAGATAACAAATTAGTTATACAAGTAGCTCATATAGTTAAATTCATGCATAAAAGGTAGCAATTTACCAAATAGTATTTTAGTTCCACCTACCATTAGAAAATTTTGGGCGTGTTATCCCAGAAAATTTAATGGAACCACAATTCCTCCGACGCCATTTAAAAAAGTCCAGACTTAGTCCCACAAGAAAGACAATCCGCTTCATACGGTTTTGTAGACAGAAAAAAAAGAATAAATGGAAAGTCCCCCGGAGAGAAAACACAGAAATCAAAAAATTAAAAATAGCGTCCTCATTAAAAGGTATGATCACACCATGATTGTATCACAGAGCCACAAGCAGCTTTAGGATGCTTCCTGTCTCTATTACTGGATCAACTGTGGAGAGTTTCTCAATCAGTGATAACGCCTATCCAGCTCCATCTAAACAAGCTCTTATAATTGCAAAACTGACATAAGCATTCAATGTTCACTACATTTGCAGAGTGTAGCTTACATAGATCACAGTAAACAATAAATTTAGTTCACCCTTTTGTTTGTTATGAGAAAAGCACACAACCGAACCCGGTCGTCCCCTGTGGAGTCCGACCTGTGGTGAACAACACTTCCCTGGCTCTCAGATAAGACCAAGAGCAAGAGATAGGGGAAGAGCATGATGTAAACCAGAGAAACCTGTGGTGCAATCAGAGCAGAATACAATCTCTCTTAGCTCCTCAACTAATCAAAACAACAAGGCAATGAGATTTTGGAAAAAAGTCATCAGTACAGTTTCCCTACATGTTGTAGTGAGACACCTCTTAAGAAGATGATTCTGTGACATGATTTTTTAAACAGATAGCCCTGTGTATTAACCCATTCTGTGCATGATCTTGATAATTCAGCAACCCCTCAGAGCAATGAAAGAATTTATCCCAGTATAACGTGCTGGGATAACCCCCTCGTGACCCACCGCTCTCGATGGTGCAGCCTGACACGTTAATTTCTCAGCTGCCAGCGCGTGATTAGGCAGATTACTCTCTATTATAAACATTTCCTTATATTACAAATAATGACCCTCCTTTGGATGAATTTAGCTTCTTATCTTGGATTTAACGTCTATTGTAACGCTCTCTCCTAATATCCGAATTTCACATATACAAATTAAGTCCAGACGAATTCAGATTTCATTCAGTTTCCCCTAAGAATCAATTTTATCTTGTAATTTCAGCGCGCAGCACATCGAGATTTGCATTCAACTATATGACAATCAGTTTCTCGGAGTGGAGAGAGCGGCTGTCAGCTAGTAAAATAGTCAAATGATCAGATATCGTTGTTGACTTGTCTAACTACATTATCATCCCAAAAGTAAGTACAACTAAGAAAAAACCCCTCAACATTTCTGCAAAGTCTTGTAATTATTCTTTTTTTTCCCCTATGACATCACTGAAGAGATCTGACACTTTGTTACCAAAATGCGGATCGCATTTTTTTTGCAAGTCTGCCTTTTAAGAATTATTTCCTCCCTGCGACTGAGGACTAGCATCAGTGCAAACCTATTCTGGAAAAGGATCGAACGGCAGTTCCCTACGTGTGTGGCCTACCTGTGCCAATTACAGTAGCCCAGAACTGTTAATGTTTATCAAGAACTAATCTTTAACAAAGTAATCATTGTCATAATCCTCAACCTGTTAAGTCCCAGAAAAGATATAATACAATAATTTTTACAATAAAGTACAGGGTGGTTCCTGAATGTCTAGTGAGTATACTGCATTTGTTGTGGTTAGGGGAAGGTCTCACTGCCGCCCAACACTATGAAACCCAATAAAAACATATGAGAGTGTAGTTTTATTGCAGTAAAACTTAACATGTAAATGAGATATTGGTTCCATTTACATAATATAGGCCCTTAATTATTGATAATAATTCCCGTGCAGCCTTTTGGTAGAGGTTGTGTGTGGGGGTGGAGGGGGAGTTACTGTTGCCCCTTTAAATTTTGTAAAATTTCATCTTACTTCCATTAGCCCGACGACTAAGGTTATTCCCATATGTAGTTGTTAGCTAGCCGCACTTAATAGTGTAGAAAAACAACAGAAAATATCTCCACTAAGAAAATAAAAACAAAATAAATAAAAAAATAAACATACCTCAGCAACTAGACCGAATTATATAGGGAAAAAAATCAAAGTAGTAGAATTTCCTTTATGATGTTGTCCGGGATTCTACAAGTATAAGTTAAAAGGAATTGTTAAAAAATATAGGAAAAAAAAAACATATATATTAAAACGCCATAAATTCGAGCAGTAACAAAGATTGTAAGCCAGAAAAGACATGTAAGGTGATTGGCGTATATAGCGCCACTCTACAGTACAGATGCGGTACTCACATGTCCATTACTGCTCTTACCATTGTAATAGTGTGATGGCATGCAGAGGATTTGGACTAAAGCGCCTCTCTACAGTACAGTGCGGTCACTACATGTCCTGTAATGCTCTTACCTGTATTAGTGAGGTGACATGCAGTGATTGCGGTATATAGCGCCTCTCGACAGTACCATGAGCGCTACTACATGTCCTTTACTTGCTGTACGTGTAATAAGTGAGGTTCCATGTCAGTGATTGTCGGTCTATAGACTATCTACAAGTACAATGCTGAACGTACAATGTTCAGTACGAGCTCTTACATGTTTTAGTGAGGTGCATGCAGTGTATTTGGCGGTGCAATAAGCGCCTAATTCTAAGTACAGTGCGGTTAACTACATGTCCTGTAACTGCTCTTACAATATTTAGTGGTGCATCATTGATTGGTGTTCAATAGCACCTTACCTACAGTACAGTGTCTGTAACTCATGTCCCGGTAACGGCACCTACATTATTGAGGAGAGTGTGCATGGCGTGATAGGTGTCTATAGGCCTCTCTAGACAGTTACAGTTGCGAACAACCATGTCCAGTACTGAGCTCTTACATTAATAGGTTAGGTGTTAGCCCCTGGTGCTGTTATAACGTATCCACCTGCAGAATTCCCCTGAAACGAAACATCAAACTTCGTCAGTATAGTGAAATGTTCCATTTGGGGTGAGGAGCTGCAGGCGAGCTACTAGTACTGAAGCACCACCTGTCTTATGTCTTCACACAATGCGGCGCTAGTCATTTGAACCTGGTCCTCCAGGACATTGCTCCGATTCGATAATTGATAAATGATCATGTTCCCTAATAAATTCAGTACATGACTGAGTCCTCAAATTTGTGACTCATTATGATTGATTTTGAATTCTTTATCTACTTATTGAGCCTAGATTTAGGTCCGATGTATCCAGAAAATAAAGAACCTTCTGAATGTTTCACAAACATTCAGTGGCCAACCTATCGCTGTTGATCAGTGCATAACTCCACGTCTGCGGAGAGATGATCACGTAGCGGCTGCCACAGTTGTATTAGGTTGATCTCTGGCTGTAATAGCAGAAAAGCCTTTGTTATCCGAGCACCATAAGCTAAAAATTGCCCAAAAACGAAGTACCATAGAGGATTGGAAGCCCGGTGACCGAATAATGATAGAAAAGCATCTGAGTCCATCTGCCCTTGTTCTGATTGTGACCAAGAGACGAACAATTGAGTAAATCCCAATTCAACCCGAGTGTCCTATAACTTGACAGGGGCAGTGGACAACAGCTCCAGAGAGTGAAGGGTCACACTTGCGAGCCCAGTACCCTCCATGCTACCTCCTTCTATTTGGGGGGCCCCTTCCCTTCAGTTTCCAGTTAAAGTAAAATTCCACCATATATTTGAAGCAGCAATTTTTTAATTATTTGGCAGTGATGCTGATAACACTGACCCATCCTCTCACCTCCTGCAGAAAAACAACAGTACCTCACTCAACTCCTGCATGATAAACAAGCACTGACCTCTTCTCACCACCTGCTTGATTAGCACTGTCCACTCTCTCCTGCCAGCTTGTAATAACACTGACCACCCTTACCCCCCGCTGTATCAACACTGACCTCCCTTACTCCCCGCTGATAACACTCCAGACCTCTTCACACACCCCGCTGAAAAAACAAGGACCACTCACACACCCATCAGATACACTGATAACTCACATCTCCCCTCCAGTGATAACACAGACCTCTCCCTTCCCCTGCTGAAAACACTTACCTCCTCTCCCAGCCCCTGCTGCTAACACTGACCTCTCCTCACTCACCTCCTGCAGATAACCTGACCTCTGTCTCACCTCCTGCAGAAAACACTGACCTCTCTCACCTCCTCTGATAGAAACTGTCCACTCTCTCATCTCTCATCCTTCTGATCACACTTTCCGTCTCTCTCACGCTCCAGCTGATAACCGCAGACCTCCCTTAACCCCCGCTATGAACGACTGACCTCCTCTCAACACCCCTGCTGATTAACACTGAAAATCTCTCACCCTCTCTTGCTGATAACTACTGTACCTCCTCCCAAAGCCCCTGCGAGTATAACACTTGACCTCTCTCATCCCCGCTATACACTGACCAGCCTCATCACACCCCCCTTGATACACTGATCTCTCTCAACTCCACCGCAGAATAACTACTGACCTCTCTAACCCCCTGCCTGTAACACTGCTATCTCTCTCCGCCTCTAGCTGAAAAACACAGACCGTCTCACACCTCCTGCTGAATAACTGAACTCGTCTCAACTCCTCTGATAACACTGAACCTCATCTCACTCCGCTGATAACACTGTCCTCTCTCTACATCCGTTCTGATAACACTTTCCCTTCTCACCTCCTTCTGGTAACACTGACCTCTCTCACCCCCCTGAACACAGACTGAATCTCTCTCTCTCACCTCCGCGCTGATCACACTGATCACTCTCACCTCCCACAGATAACACTGCGACCTCGTTCTCAACCTTCCTGCTGATCAACACTGACCTTCGTCTCACCTCCCTCGATCACACTGAACCTCTCTCACCTCCCTGCTGATTCACACGACCTCTTTACTTCCTGCTGATAACACTGTACCTCTTTTACTTCCTGCTGATAACACTGACCACTCTCACCTCCTGCTGATCACACTGCCCTCTGTCTCACCTCGCTGATACACATTCACCTGCCTCTCTCACCCACCTGCTGATCACACTGACCACTCATCACCTCCTGCTGAAGCACACTTACCTCTCTCCACCTCCTGACTCTCACACTGACATCTCTCACCTCCTGCTGATCACACTGAGCTCTCTACCTCCTCACCTCCTAGCTATAAACACTGACCTCTCTCACCCCCCTTGCCACGATCACACAAGTTTCCTAAATTAATATAACACCGTGATTCAAGGGCTGCACTTGGCCCAAAACGGTTGGAGCGTCAGTGTAACCCCTGCAATGGAATAAAGGAATAAAGCAGTATTGAAATATGAAGTTTGTGAAGTCCGCAGGATCGTTGTTGTTAATGTTGTTGTTTGGGCCTTGCTGTGAGCCAAGGATTCCGGGCGTTGACGGCTAAACTTTCAACTGCAACAAACTTGGCAAGCACAAGGTGTACAAATGCAGTCCAGAGGGTAATGTAAACGTGCTGACCTTCACAGAAAAAATATGGTGTTTGCCTAATTTATTTTTATATCCCTTATCCTGCCTTGTGGTTTAGGATGTCCCCGAAAACTATAGTTGAATTACGCAAAACTGTAGGGTTTTGGCGAAGATATAAACTTGTGAACACTAGATAGTGTTTGACATTAGTTTTACTTTCTTATAAAAGTATTAGGCCATGGCTACCCATCATTGAGCGGTCCGCGCCCTGTGTCCGCTGAGCTCGGGATCTGCCGCAGCGCTGAGCAGGAGAGTGAAGCTCAGGCAGTGATAAGTGATGTGACATCAGCGGGCACTGCTGCCAGGCACACAGTGAAGGCACACAGCCGAGCAGCAGCCTCAGAGCATAGACTGAGTGCAAGAAGAGCATGCTAGTGAAAGGTTATGTGACACAAACAGTGAAAGGGAAGCAAACTCTGAAAGTGTTGCGAAAAATGCAGAGCCTCCTCCTCCAGAGACGGGTGAAAAGGATAAGGCATGTGCAGAGTTTACCCCATCCCCTAGCACCAGCAAAAGATGATCCTGCAGAGCATCGCACCCAAGTAGAGCAGCAACCCAGAAAGTCCTCTTGTTTGAAAAGGACGCTGTGTTAAGAACACCTTTTGCCCCCCCTACAACTCCAGCCAAAGACCTAGATAGCGAAAATGAAGTGTGGGTCAAGGAAAGAGCAGCATAAATGACCTTGCAATTGGACATGATCTGACCCCTGACCTTGAGGATAACGTGGTACGCGAGGGGGGGCCTGGGGAAAACTGCCCCAGTCGCCCAGTTGCCAGAAATCACAACCTGCGCAAAAACTGAATGAGTATGAGAAGCAGTAGGGGGAATCCTGTCCCTACAAGAGCGGCAAACAACTGCAAAAAGATTGCGACGGAAGAATTACAACCACGTAAGAATCGTCAGGAGCTCAACACGTGATATAAGGAGGATAAGAGGGTAGAATTCTTGAGGATCTGGTGGAAGAGGAGGAACCTGATCCGTGAGAACGTATGAGCAATTAAAGAAAAATTAATAAATGATCAGAGTTTAAAGAAATTAGTGGAAATAATAGAGGACTGAGAGAAGAAAGAGGGAGGAAGAGGATATGATTCTTGTAAACTTGACTGAGGAGCTCGCAAGATGTTCTTCTCAAATTGCCCAACACAGGCAACGATCCAGCGCCTTCAGAGATTGTCCCAAGCAGCGGGATCCCCGCACATCAGTTGGCTCGTCCCAAGACACAAGTCCGTAGGAGAGCAGCAATGGAGGAGACCCGAGGAGGGAAGCTTAGAGAAACGCATCATTGAGCTAAGAGTCCACCCGTGAATCCTTCAATCCTTTCCGCCTTAGGGGCCGACCCCTCTTCCAGAAAAAACGGTGGAGGAAGCAGACAGGCAAAGAAGGCTTCAGGGCGGTGATGTTACCTCAACTTGTCTTTGAGTCCCCGAAAGGGGATCATGATATGAAGGCTGTAGTTGACCAGCTGTGGCAGGATGGGGGACTCCCTTTGCTGTAAGCGGCCCGTTAACCACCTGATTCATTACCTGAGAGGAAATGATCTATGGAAACAGGGTAGAATAGAGCTGACAATGACGGATAACCAATTTGATAAACCAGTTCCAGGTCCAGATACATGGTGGGGCCAGGGGTATGGCCGTTGGGCCAAACAGGTCCCAGGGTCTCCGAGAGCTAGCAATGTAGTGGTCGAAAAAGGTGCACAGATAAGAAAGACCAAAAAAGGATCAGAGGTTAAAAAATAGAGGTCCCACCCCCCCCCCCCCCCCGTAAAGGTAAGGGTAAGGGCGATTATATCGCGGAAAAAAATGACTGAGAAGGAAAAAAAGACCGAGAAGGAAAGAAACGAAAAAGTTGAAAGACCATTCCAGAAAAAAGGTGAATGAATGTAGGGGATTGTAATGAAGGAGTAATATTGGAGGCGGGAAAAGGGGGATTGAAGGGCGAAATGAAAGTGTGAGAAAAGGTATGAAATTAATGGAATAAATGAAGGGAGAAATGAAGGATAAAATGAGGAGCAAGGTGAAGGGAGAATGATATGAGAAAGGGGGAGTTGAAGTGAGGTGATACAAACAAATTGGAAGAAATAATTGTGACACAGATGAATTAATGTAGTAAAAATGTAAGCAAGAAGGTAATGTGATGTGAAGTAATGTTTGTGGGTAAGGCCTAGGTGTAGGGGGTCTGTGCCGCCTGTACCCCCCGGCTGCATCTGCACCACTGTCCTTAACCTGAAGTTTGCACTCTCCAGCAACGCGTCCAGACCTCGGTATGCACCTTAATAGCAGTGAGGTGAGGTATTGAGGAGCTATCAAGTCTTTCGGCCGGGGGAGCAGGCCGGCTCTCTGCCAACCACGGGTCTTATTGGGAGTGAGGAGAACACGCCATGCATTTTTAGGGAGGCCCTAAAGAAGAGAGATGAATCAGTTCACCATAATAGGGGAAGGAGGTACCCAGCGTCCTATAACTTACAGGAAGCCCAGGATCTCTCAGCTTTCCCTAGAGAGAAATCTGGTTGAGAATTTTAGACCTCCCCCTCCAACCGGGCCCCGGTTGCATCCCAGAAGAATGTGGTTTTCGTCTCAAGAGGTGGAAGGCAGAGATGTGTGCCCCCCACAGTAGAATCAAGGGGTGGTGGAAGCCTCCACCTTGTGGATGGTCGTTCAGGCATCTGACCATCTTAGCCCCGTAATTCACCCTTTTTGGTCCCTTAATACGATGTTCAGCTTCGTGCGATACAATGGGCCATGAGCTCCATTGTCCCGTATACGAGGCTATAGATTTGCCTGAGTGGCGGGATTTTTGGTCGTCATCCCATATAAACTGCAATTTCCCGACAAAATAATGTCAATAGATTGACCGTATTCTGACCAAGTATACCGAGTCACTCTCTTATTTGGCATAATGACTCAGGCTGACCACTATGGATAGGTACATGAGTTTTCCCCAACCAATAACAGATGATGATATCGGCATCTGGTCGTGGGCCTGGACCTTCCTTGGTGTAAGCTTAAGGGTCTCAGGTAACGACCCACCGTCAAACCATATCCTCATCCTACACCTTGTTGTGGAGAGACAGAATTCAGGTCTTCTCTATACCAGGGCAACCCGAAAGTCTGTCACAGGTTGGCGACCCCACACACATGAGTGCCTAATGTCGGGTGCAGAAATGCGCCTTGTGTGGGGGTATAGGTCCCCCTTTAGCCGCATCCTGTATAAGATTTTGTGTAACCTGGTGGGGGAGGGGATCCCTTCAGTCGCTGTCACCTCGTTTGGTGTCCCCTAAAGGATGGGCGAGAGAAGACAGAAGACCCAGGGGAGGCACCCGCAAGGTAAAAGAGTAGGGGGCCCGTGACAGTAAAAAAAAGCCCCAGCGCACAAGAGGCGCAGGAGGTCACAGAAGGGCAAGGGAAAGGGGAACCCCCGGTCCACTTGGGGACCCCGCCCTTTTTTAATGAAGTGGGCCCCCAAAAATAACTAGCGGGGGCTCCGGGGAAAGTGACTTGGAGGAAGAGCCCGAAGGGTTTGAAAAGAGGAGGAGGGTCCCTACCCCCTCCTCTTAAAAAACCCCTGGATATGGGGGGGATGGGGAACGGGGTATCCCCCATAACGGGGGGGCAAAAAAAGGGGGAAAAAAAAAAGGGGCTGCTCCCCTGTTTCTTTTGAGGGGACCATTCAAATCCCCAGACCTTAGGCCAATGCCGGATAAAAAAAAGGGGGCACCCCCCCCCCGATTGACCCTTTTAAAAAGTATGCAGCCCTAGTCAACCTCCCCCCGTCGGGGGGACAGAAAGATAGAGCGGACATACAGAGGGGAAGAGGGACCTTCGGAAGTGGGTATTCCCCCCCTTGGAAGCCCCAGAATTATACCAAAGAGGGGTAAAAAACTGGGGAGGAAAACCCGAAACATGGTCAAGATAAAAAAGAAAAGGAGGGACAGGGAGGCTAGGGGGGAGGAGTAAAGTAAAAATGCATGTTTTTGTTTGTTTAAAAAGACTCAAGCCGTTCCCCTTAAAATGAAGGGGGGCCTTGGGAGAAGGCAAAGGGGAAACATGGGGAAAAAAAAAGCATCGAGCTGATCACCAATGATGGCGGCACTCTCCCCTTAACGCGGAAATATAATGTTCCCCCATTTAAATAATAGGCTAATTTAAAGGC
>JAODAL010085132.1:0-10685 GCA_025379985.1 Phyllomedusa bahiana
GTCCCGGAAAAAAGAGTCTTTGAACCACCATTTTAGTTTCACGGGACTTTGACTATATATGCCCTGGGCCACAGCTACCCCCAAACCTCAGACCCCCAGATTTAAAAATTTCCCGGAAAAAGGAGTCTTTGAACCACCTTTTTAGTTGAACGGACATTGGACTATATCTTTCTGGGCCCCCGCATAAACCCCAAACCGCATGACCCCCAGTTTTAAAAAAAGTGCCGGAAAAAGGATCTTTGAACCACCATTTTAGTTGAACGGGACATTGACATATCTGTCCTGGCCACAGCATAAACCCCAAAAACCCTGCATGACCCCCAGATTTAAAAAGTCCCGGGAAAAAGAGTCTTTAACACCATTTTAGTTTCACGGGACATTGATATACTGTATTGTACCACAGAAATAACCTTAAAATTTTCTGACCCCCACAGATTAAAAAAGTGCGGGAAAAGGAGTCTTTGAACCACCATTTTTTTTGAACTGGACTTTGACTATCCCTGCCGGGGCCCACAGCATGACCCCCAAAACCAGATGACCCCAAGATTTAAAAAGCCCCGGGAAAAAGGAGCTTTGAACCACCTTTTTAGTTCACTGGCATTTACTATACTGCCCTGGGCCACAGTATGGCCCAAACCCTTTCATGCCCCCCAAATTTTAAAAATCCCGGAAAAATGAGTCTTTGAACCCCATTTTAGTTGAACGGGACATTGAATTATCTGCCCCCCGAGAAAGCAGAACCCCAAACCTGCATGACCCCAGTTTTAAAAAGTGCTGGAAAAAAGGAGTCTTTTAAACCACCATTTTTTTGAACTGGACATTGACTATATTGTTTGGGCCACAGCATGAGCCCAAACCTGCATGCCCCCAAATTTAAAAAGGCCGGAAAAAGGGAGTTTTGAACCACCATTTTATTTTCCGGGACTTGACTATACCTATTCTGTACCACAGTATACCAAAAAGGGGTTGCTCGCTACAATGATTGGGTTTTAATTAAAAGATCTTTAAAAACAACAGCTTTGGGGAAATAAAAGTTCATTACAAAAGTCCTACTATTTTGAGTTTAGCCCGTTAATGGTGTGCATCAGCTTCTCAAAATTTTTTATAGCACCGACCCCTGTTATCCTTTTCTTACGGCTTCAGGTCTGTATGACTCATCACCTTTTAGCACAGTCGGGGCAGAAGCCCCCCCCCGCACAGAATGCTTCTGTAGTGGGGGGGAGGGGGAGTGGGGATCTGGTTTTCTGTCCGTGTGCCTGGATTCCCCCTGTGTGTGCCTGTTCCCCCTGTCTCACAAGTAGTGTGACGCAGTGACCCTGTGTGTTATATAATCTTGTGTTTGGAACGTGCTTAAAATACTATAAGACGGGCATTAAATACTTCATGTCTGCTGTATAGTGAAATAGAAAACACTTCCCAGCTCCCCTGTGTCTTTTTAACAGGGTTTGTTTTGTGGAGATTGGAGATTGTAAGAAAGAGGGGATATGGGAAAACAATGCCCCCCCTTCTATTAGCATACACAGCAGCTTCCGACCCTCTACACTCATAGTCAGCCCTCCCGCAACAGCCCTAGGCAGGCAACACCGGGTTTTTAAATCTGGCAGCAAACCCCCTCCCCTTGGTATAGAAGTATGAAGCTGCCCGTGTGCTGGGGGAGGGGGGAAAGGGAGCGAAGAGACAGACCAAGAAGAGCCCCCCAATTTAAATCCCGGCCCCCTGACAGGCGAAAGCTTGTAATGAGACAAAATCCTTTAAAACCCGTTGACCCACAGATTAAAAAAATGCCGGAAAAGGGGTCTTTGAACCACCTTTTGTTGAACTGGACATGATATCCTGTCCTGGGGCCCCAGATGAGCCCCCCAAACAGCATGCCCCCAGATTTTAAAAAGTGCCGGAAAAAAAGGGGTCTTGAACCATCTTTTTGTTTAACTAGACATTGATAAATCTGTCCTGGGCCAAGCATGAGCCCCAAAACTCATGACCCCCCCTTTTAAAAGTGCCCGAAAATAGGGTCTTTTAACCACCCTTTTGTTGAACTGGACTTGACTATACCTGTTCTGTACCCCGTATGCCATCAAAACCCGTCTGACCCACAGATTAAAAGGTGTGGGAAAAAGGGGTCTTTGAACACCCTTTTAGTTGAAACTGGAATTGACTATACCTGCTGGGCCAAGCATGGCCCAAAAACCCGCATGACCCCCCCATTTAAAAAATGCCAGAAAAAGGAGTTTTTAACCCCCCATTTTGTTGAATGGACATTAACTATATTGTCCTGTACCGAAATTTGACCATTAAAACCCGTCTGACCCCAGATTAAAAATGCCGGAAAAAAGGGGCTTTGAACCACCCTTTTGTTGAATGGACATTGACTATCCTGCCCTGGGTAATACATTGTTCAAGTCTTCCTGTACCTCCCCTTTTACAATTTGAGGAATATTTTTTCATATTTTGTAATGCAAATTTTTTAGTAGTTTAATTCTAGAAAACAATTTTTAAAAAAGGGAAAGGGAAACCCCCCTTTTGTTTTTTCTTTTTTTTTAATTGTATTAAATTTTGGGGTTTTCTCACTAGGGAATTTCTAGCTATGTTAAAGAACTTGCAAAAACAAGTCATTTTGCAATATGTGTCTACCATTAAGCAGTGTCCTACTATTCCTGTTTCTGACAGCACTCAAGTCACCCTGAGCCACCTCTTGAAATGTGAAGAACAAATTGTCTGTTAGAAAAACCATTTTTTACAAATAGGACCGTGTCAGTCTAGCATGGGCAGATTGTCACAGCAAATGCCCCCAAAAATTCAAAACATGACCCTGAGCCACTTTTGACAATTGTGGAGAAACAATTGTCTGTTAGGAAACCACATTTTTTAGAATAGGACCTGTGGTCTAGCTACATTTCACAGCAAAATCGCCCCCCAATAATTCAAAACATGACCCTGAGGCACTTGGACAATTGTGAAGAACAAATGTCTGTTAGTAAAACAGCATTTTTTTAGAATGGGACCTGTAGTATTGCTGCATTTCAAAGCAAGATGACCAAAAAAATTATAAAAAATGACTTTCAGACACTGTGTAAAAATTGTGAGGAGAATGCCACTTAGTAGCCCACATTTCTGTTCCAAAGGACCATGATTATAGCTTGTATCTCACAGCACCATGTCCCAAAACCATTGACAATGCGAAAAATTCTAAAAATGAAGTGAGAAATGGAATACGGTTTTGTCATGAAAACCCTTGCTGTCTTTTAACAGTTTCCTCAACAGCAAAACCAGCAAATTGAAACTTTAGGGAATGAAAATTAAAAATTGCAGTAAGATATTATCATTTTAAAAAAGTTTTCAAGAGGGACATTTTGGTTTGAAGAGGAATGTGAAAGTAGACCGGCAACTAATCGGTGACATCGGCAATGGGGCCACAACATCATCAGAGATCATGCCTGATTCATCTTGATTGAAAGATCCAAACGATCACATTATCTGTGGAAGCCGGATGCGTTTGTTGTAATGACTACTCCAGCTGTGCTGAAGGGTCCCGCCTCAGATATGACGCTGGGTGTGGGCAGGAAAACACCTCTATGGCATGGCGAGCGAGATCGGGCCATTCAGTCCATTTTGGATAGTCACAGAGTTAAATGAGTCCGGAACGCATCAATCAAAAAAACATCGGTGTGGAGACGCTGATAGTCGTGTCACCATGATTATTAAAGCTGGTCTCTGTGTGTTGTATGTGTGCCTGCTTTACCAGCGTATGGTGAAGGTGGTAAATAAAGATTGACATGAGGCACCATTAGTGCTTCTGCAAATTGCCTGCTGCTGCCGCTAACGTACTTGGCACTCTACTGCCTGTCACGTCGCTGACGTTCACCATGAATTTGAAGAACATGAGCAGACGCAACAGATGTCGCCAGTTTGATCTAATCGAGGCAAGGTTCCTTTTCCATGCATTTACTCTCTATTTTGGGTGGGTCGATGGAAAAGTTGCTGAGTTTTGTTTTACTGGGGATCCAGGAGGGAGTGGCCCAGTAACTGTTGTTTCATTTTGATGGACCTTAATGCTGAGGATCATGTGAGGAAATGGAGCATCCAAGCATCATATGATGAAATGGAGCGTTGAATTTCCCAGGCCTATGGTCGAGAGGCATAGGCAAACTGATCTTCCTCATCTTCCTCCTCCGCTCAAATTAGCGCCACCTCTTTCCAAGGCAGGGACGTCGAGTAACGTCGGTTGTCTAGGAATACCTTTCTCCGCTTCCTCCGGACCACAGCTTCAAAACACAGCCTGACTATGCCTCAGATGATGCACCCTGAGAGCTGATGCGCCGCCTTGACTAGTCCAGGACCAGAACCACAGCCTAATGAAGACCGATGAAATTGTGAAACTGTGGGCCTTGTGAGATTCCCCGAGAGAAAGGCTCCGTGTCCGCATCTGTGTTCCGTCTCCTCCTCCTTCTCGCTGTCATGACTGATGTATCAGAGTGTCCAACTAACGTTCCAGAACTAAGTATCACACAATGCTCATGCTGACAAGGGCAATTGTCGCAATACCAAATATTATTCAAACAACCAAAAATTCAATTATTATCATCTCACTAACCCATCCATACCACACAGTTTTTTTTTTGTTTTTTTACCCCCCTTGCTGTTTGGTTGTGTGTGTTTCACCGTGGGGCCTGTGTGTGTGTGTGGTGTGGTTAGAGATATAGGTGGGGTGGGGAGGGGGGGGGGTGCGTGGGGGGGTGTGGTGTGGGCGGCGGGAGGGTGTTGGTGGTGGGGGGGCCGAGGGGTGGTGTGTTGTGGGGGGGGAGGTGGCTCAAACACCCCGAGGTCAGCACCGCTGCTTGTCAAGGCACATGTGTCGCTTCCGTATGCGTCAATGGCATTGCGACTGCTGACACATCTGCTGGAGCATGTGGGGGTGGATTTCCAGTGTGTTGCCACGTTAATCAATGATGACGGTTGATGGGGAGGGCCGAGCTGACGCTGCAACGCAGCCAGGTGGGCGAGAGGCAGGGTGCCAAACGGCGAAGTGAGACTCAGACCTCGGACTTCCTCTGCAGGCAGTCGACCGGGGTAGCGCTTTAGAAATTTTGCGACGAAGAGGTTCATGACAATGTGCAGGCCAAAGGATGTGCTCCAGCCTACCGATCTAAAAGGCGGCTCAGCAGTTTTCGTCCGGTTATCGATACACCACCTCCCCCCCCCCCCCCCCCGTGCCTGGCACAAGGTTCTTGGCACCCTGCCAGACGCGCGTTGGTCTCGTTGCGGAGAAAGCGCCATGCACAGCTTCCTGTCCTGTGTACGTGGACGGTCTCCAAGACAGAATTAATTTCAAACACGGCAGAGGTTTCTTGGTACGTGATGCCACCAGGGACCTTGGGGAAAGAGCTCTGAACCATTCCCTTGCGGTTTTGAAGAGCGTGCGCCGTGGCCTGAGAGCCACCGTCACCACCAGTGACTATCCACCAGCTCACCCTGTGAGCTGTCACAGAGATATTGCAGCCTTGGCCGTGCTTACTAGTCCATGTGTCGGTGTCAGATGGACTTTTCCAGACACAGATGCAGACAACGCGCTTAAATTTTAGATGAAACGTGGCTGGCCAGGGCAGGGACGCTTTTCTGGCAAAGAAATGCCTGCTCGGCATCTGGTATTGGGGAGGCAAGGGCCATGACGTGGCGGGAACCCATCTGTGTCCACCAGACGGAAAGGCAACATTTCCAAGCCAAAAGCCTGGCAATGCCGACATTCAGGCTTTTTGGCTTGGGATGGTTTGGGTTAAAGTGTTTCTTCTGCTCCCAAACCTGGAAGACAGAAGGCTGGCTGCTAGACTAGGCCACTGTACGACGTGCAGGTCGTCAAACTGGTCGGAAGGAAGAAGGGGTAGGATGGGTCTCTGGTGGATGCTGGGGGTACTTCGGGCGACGGTGGAGGCTGAAGCGAGGCTGATCCCGATCATGACTCTGAGAGACATGGGCAGCTGAGGAACAGTTGGTGGTGGCGGAGGAGTGGAGACAGAGGGTGTGACAGTGGTTGGAAGCCCGGCATCGTGTGGCTTTTTTGGCCAAGTGTTGCCTCCATTTCAACTCATGCATTCGCTGCATGTGACTAGACATGTTGGTGGTGGTTAAACACCTAAGATTCTTGCCTCAAACTGATGCGTTTACAGCATAGGCGGCATATGACATCACTGGGTGAATCAGAAGGCTTGCTCAAAGAAGGCCAGGCTTGAGAGGTCTCGGACCTTTTAAACGGCGATAAGCGAGGAGCGGGGTTTCCGCTGACCGTGGGCTGGTGGAATCATATCAGCGGACTTCTCCCGGACCGCCCTCTCCCTTTTGAGGCGGGACCCGTACTGACACTACCCCATCGTCATCCTCCTCGTCCAGTGATGAAGCGCTCGCAAGCAAATTCTGCTGAAAAGACCACGTTAGATCCGCAATGTTGTCATCATCATCATCAATAATTATTCTAGTGGGGTGGGGTGGCACGTACGTTAGCGACTGGATAGGTGCGGGTAAAAAAGGGGTGAGGTTATTTCACATAGTTACAGAGAAATATTGACCGCACACCGAAAAATTGATGCAAAAATAGATTCATTTAATTAAACCCACAGGCTCCAGAACAAATTCAAGGGTTACTTAAATACGTGACGTTTGGGTCCTGTCAGACCTTTTTCAAAAGTCACAGTCAGAAGAGTGGAAGAAGGATAAGGAAAAGGGCCGTACCCCCGTGAAATAAAGCCCTTGTGGATTTAAATTTAAAATGAATCTTTTTTTTGCTCAATTTTCGGGTGTGCGGTCAATCTTTCCCCTCTGTCATCATCATCAACACGGGGACTTGGTCTCCTGACATTCTCATCCAGAGCGCGGGCTACAACAAGAGGCACTGAAAGGCGTTCCCGCCGCCCGGGATTTTTTGCCGATTGACCGGCTTCCTTCTCCTCCTCTGATGGCATCAGTAACTGGGCGTCAGAGCAGAGAAAATCATCCTCTTTGGCCTCTTGATCTTTTAACATGCCTTCTGACCCCAACCGCATTTTGTCATCAAAGAGGTCTTCAGAAAATGGATTATCCACAGTGGTGGGTACACGAGTTGAATTTGGGCTGCCTTCGCTTCATGTTGGACAGGATGCGATGATGTGGGTGGCGACATTTGTGGCCGTGACTGGGAGGACGAGGAGGAAAAACTGCTGGATGCAGGCTGCAATCTGAAGAACAGATTGGCGAAAGCTGTTCGTTACTGAATTCACAGGGCCCTGACCCAGCGATAACAGGCCTGACGGTCCCGCAACCGACGATCCGCTGGCTTGCGTGTTGTCGCCACACTGGAAGGAGCCCTTCTCTCGAACCTCTACCTCCATGTCTACCCCCCTCTTTGCTCGCTTACCACCTGCATTTTCGCTCCATGTTCAGAAAAGATAAAAATTTTGTGAGAAGGATATGGAAGAGTTTGGAAAGTTCTTATTAAAAGACGGCAAATCACAGACTATTCTTAAATCCCTCTAATTCCTACAGCAATAGGATTAGCAACTGTAATGTTTCTTGTGAATACCCTGTGAACTGCTTTTGTGGAAGAACCGTAAGACAATATTCAACAGTGTTTATCCTTCTAGTCCCAGGGATTTTACAATGCCCACTAGGTCTAGGAATATTTTGTTTTCAACAAAATATCATACTAAGTGCGCTATCTGCGCCAAACTGAGATTCACGAGCGCAATAAAACTAGGTCAGAAGTTACAGGATGAGAATTGTGTTTTTGCAGCAATAAACAAACGAGACGTTGCTAGAAAAAATTTGTCGTACAACGAGTGGCTATTTGAAAAAAACTAGGGCCGCACCACGTGCAATACAGCTATTTAAAAACTATTCGGATATTAGAAAGGTATTTTTTGAACTATCAATACACAGGCGGTGACGACAAAATTGCTGTATTCAATTTAAGTGCAGTTGGTGGCTTTATGAACAAAGTTGTCCAAACTGCGCCAAAGTGAAAAAAACACCTATCTGAAATGTATACGGACTAATACAAAGGTATTTTTTGCACCTATCAATACACCTGCGGTGATTACAATTGCTGTAATTCAAATTAAGTTGCAAGGTCGGCTCTATATGAACAAAGCTAGCCTGCGCAAAGTGAAAAAAACACCTTATCTGAAATGTATACGGATAATAAAAGGTATTTTTGCACACTATCTATACACCTGGGGTGACTACAAAAACTGCTATATCAAATTTAAGTGCTAAGGTGCTCTATGACAAGCTGGAGACTGCACCAAAGTGAAAAAAACACACCTATCTTAAATGTTACTGGATATAAAGGTATTTTTTGCACCTATTCAATACAAAAATGCGGTGACGACAAAATTGCTGTATTCAAAATTTAAGTGCAGGTGGCTCTATGAACAAAGCGCTAGCCTGCGCCAAAGTGAAAAAAAGACAACTACTATGAAATGTATACGGATAATAAAAGGTTTTTTTGCAACCTTCATACACTGCGGTGACTACAAAAAAAAAAAAAATTGGTTATATTCAAATTTAAGTGCAAGGTGGCTTATGAACAAAGCGAAACTGCGCCAAAGTGAAAAAAAAACCTATCTGAAAAGTATAGGATAATAAAAGGGTATTTTTTGCACCTATCAATACACCTGCGGTGTTGACAAAATTATGCTGTATTCAAATTTAAGTGCAAGGGGCTCTATGAACAAGCTAGCCTGCGCCAACGTGAAAAAAAAACACTATCTGAAATGTATCACGGATGAATAAAAGGTATTTTTGCACCTATTCCAATAAACCTTCAGGTGACTACAACTGCTATATTCAAATTTAAGTGCAAGGTGGCTCTTTGACACAAAGCTGTGGACTGCACCAAAGTAAGTGAAAAACAACTTATTGAAAAATGTATACGGATAATAGAAGGTATTTTTCGAACCTATCAATACACCTGCGGTGACGACAAAATTGCTGTATATTCAAATTTAAGTCTCAAGGTGGCTCTATGATCAAAGCTAGCCTGCGCCGCAAAGTGAAAAAAAAAAACACCTATCTCTGGGAAATGTAATAGGATAATAAAAGGTATTTTTTGCACACTAATCAATTACACCTGCGGTGACTACAAAATTGGTATATTCAAATTTAGTGCAAGGTGGCTCTATGACAAAGACTGAAACTGCGCCAAGTGAAAAAACCACCTATCTGAAATGTATACGGGGATAAAAAAGGTATTTTTGCACCTATCAATACACCTGCGGTGACGACAAAATGCTGTATTCAAATTTAAGTGAAGGTGGCTCTATGAACCAAAAGCTGGGGACGCGCCAAAGTGAAAAAAAAACACCTATCTGAAATGTATAGGATAATAAAAGGTATTTTTTGCTCCTTTTCAATACACCTGCTCTGGTGACGACAAATTGCTGTATTCAAATTAACGTGAAGGTGGTCTATGAACAAAGCTGGACTGCGCCATAAGTGAAAAAAACACTATCTGAAATGTATAAGGATAATAAAAGTTGAGTTTTGCCCCCTTCAAATACACCTCAGTTACTAGAAAAGATCTGTACCCTAAAAAAGTACAGACGCACAACATACAATTTAATTTTTCCAAAAAAATGGCCAAAAAGTGTTAAAAAAAAAACCCCATTGCAATGCAGGGTCAAATCACGTTGGGGCAAATACCACCTTCTTTAAAATCTGCTTTGTCTGTCTGTGTTCCCCCCGCAGCCCCCGGGCCCCCACCCCCCCCCGCGGCTGTACAGCGCTAGATGCTCATTTAAAATTCTTACCCAAAGAACAAAATCTGAAAAAATCTAATTTAACCCAATTCTAATGTTCACAGCTAATAATTAGTTGTTGTGTAAAACAAATAGAACAGTTTCGCTGAGCTGTTTTGGGAAAAGAGCACACTCCTGCTCTTTTTGTAAACCAACAACACACACGGGCCTGAACAGGGAAAAGGGCTGTTCTATGTAAAAACGAGGGCATGTGATTTTTTCCCGCCCAAACGCAAACCATACCATCCGTCCATGACTGCACAACCACTCACCCCGCTCTATTTTCCCAAAATTGAAATTTTTGGCCGCCAAAAGACAGGAAGCGCTGAAAATAGATTAGGCAGATTTCACCCCTAAATTATCGGGATCGAAAAAAAAACCCACCAAAATAAAAAAAGTTTGCCGATTTTTAACTTTGTCGATAAAATCGCTCAACACTAGTGACCACCCATTCAACAGAAGAGAGATATTGCAGGGCCCGGCTGTAATGGAGGTGATGAGGTAGAGGAGTATAAGGTTTTTTTTTTCTACTAGGCCAGCAATACCTTCACTACTTATTTGTTTTAATATTATGGACAAGTTTTTTAAAAGGTGACCTCAACCCATACATCCGAAAAATCCATCCAGACGAAAAATTTAGTTATAATATTGTACATTTAATATTGTACATTTACTTAGCATAAGTATTGCAAAACTTGCTTTTTGGTGAATATCATAGCAAAGCTAGTATTTAACTCATAGGAGGGAATTTATGTTGGGTTTATATTGAGAGAAACTAGCTAGTATTTGTTATATAGCTTGACTTTGAAATAAACTTTCTACTTAACCCTTAAGGACCGGCGTTTTTTTTTTTTTGACACGTTTTGTTTTTACCCTTTCTCGCCTTCCCAAAAGCCATAACTTTTTTTTTTTTTTTCCCCTCTA
>JAODAL010085133.1:0-10684 GCA_025379985.1 Phyllomedusa bahiana
AAAAACTGGGATATAATCCCTTAAATTATTGGCTGATTCAGGGATCAAACACCTTTTGGGAATTTTGCCATTAAGCTGCTTGTTAAAGATCAGCAAGATGTGAAACATTGAACATCTAGAGGAAGCAGACGTTTTCATTTAGTGCATTTAAAAAAATGTTCAAGACATTTTATGTTCGTCCTGAAATTTCAATCAAAAGCCAAATATCCCTAACTTTTTGTGAGTAGTGTGTATCCAGTATTGATCCGACACAGTCCACCAAATGTGACGTAGTCCAAAAGCGAAACCTGTAGAAAACCAGAAGCAAGGCATACACACAGGCTGGATTTTCTATCCAGCGTACAAAAAAGTTGGGTGATGCCCATCCCCCACAGGTGGCACATTTTCAAATTTATGGAAAAATGTCTAAACTTCACCTTCAGATCTGTGTTCTGTCTTCTGTTGTGGATAAAATATGGCAAAAAGAGATTTAAAAATTATTGCATTCTTGTTTTATTTACATTTTGCACAGCAGCCCTAGATTTTTTTGAATTAGGGTTATATGTAAAGTAAAAAAAAGTCTCCGTTGTGTTAGGTAAGAGGGGCCCATGACCATTATGCCCATAGGCCAATATGATTCCCGTCTGCCAATGGAAATAATAATTAAAAACATAACAAAATAATAATATTAATAAAGCACTAGAGAGGGGGCTTGCAGGTTACCCTTCAGTCATGAGATGGTTCAGATACACTGAGAGAAGAAGCAGTAATGGCAGGAGCTTAGTGAGCAACAGAACATCCATTAGTGGCAGTTGGATGCAGCAGAGAGCAGACAAAGGGAGAGAGTACAGTAAGACCCAAAGCCCAAGAAATATTATTATTGTTTATTTTAAAGCGCCATTGATTCCAGGGCGCTGTACATTCGAGGGGGTTACATACAGTACATACGTCAAACGAGTACAGTGCTAATGACAATTGGCAGGACAGAGGGAGAGAGGACCCTGCCTGCGAGGGCTTACAATCTACAAGGAGGGGGAAAGAGAAAGGAGGTGAGGGGCAGACATGTCTGTGGATGAAGTAGTGACAAGTTTAGTGAAGGTTATAGGCAAACCTGAAGAGATGGATTTTCAGGTTGCTTTTGAAGCTGGTGAAAGTGGAGGAGAGTCTGATGTGTTGGGGCAGTGAGTTCCAGAGTGTGGGGGAAGCACGGGAGAAGTCTTGGAGACGGTTGTGTGAGGAGCTGATAAGGGGAGAGCAGAGAAGAAGGTCCTGTGAGGAGCCTAGATTGTGTGAGGGGAGGTATCTGGAGATTTGGGCAGAGATGTATGGAGGGGAGAGGTCATGGAGAGCCTTGTAGGACATGGTTAGTAGCTTGAAATGAATTCGCTGGGCAATGGGAAGCCAGTGAAGGGATTGGCAGAGGGGAGAGGCAGAGGAGTAGTGAGGAGAGAGGTGGATAAGACGGGCAGCAGAGTTAAGGATGGATTGGAGGGGAGCGAGGGTGCTAGCTGGGAGGCCACTGAGAAGGATGTTGCAGTAGTCTAGGCAGGAGATGACAAGGGCATGGACCAGCATTTTTGTAGTGTCATAGTGTCATATGTAGTGTCATAGTGTCATAATACTGACAGTGAGAAGGCCTGGTAGAAAGTACCACGAGGAACTTAGGGTAAGGTGTTACCGGAGATAGAGGGCAACATCAGTATAACCAATGAAGTATCTGTATGGATGGAGAAGGAGATTCCCGTCCCACAGGTGTTCGGCCAAAGACAGACTGTTGCTTTGGGCTGTGGTCCCTGAGTAGACTATTAAAGCACATCATTGAGGAAGCATCTGTTGTGCAAAGTTTGTTAAAAGATATAAGATAAAACAAGTGTGATGATTTCTGCAGATTACACGAACCGTGGTACCGGGAGATTCATGTGGTGTTTTTTTCCCCCTGTCGTCATTGGGCTTCCGTTGCTCGGGGGACTGGAAGGGGTTACTGGGAAACCCGCCCCGGGGGCCTTAAATTTTCCCGGGGGAAAAAACCTTGGGGGCAGCGTTTGGGATTAATACGTTTTTGGGGTTACCCCCCTGAAAAAAAGGGCGGCCAAAATTTAAAATAAACTGTTTTTGGGCCCAAGCCCCCTCTTGGGGGTTGGTAGGGCTATGGGGGGGAAAAGGAAAGGGTTCCGGGGAAGGGGATTTGGGGGGGGGTTCTTTGGGGAAAGTGTTAAAGGGTTTTGGCCGTGGCCCCGGCTGGCCCCAAAATTTTCCGGGGGGGAAGTTGGGGGGTTTGGGGGGGGGCCTTTAAAATGGATGGGGGCCCTTTCGGGGGGCGGGGGTTGCCCACGGGGTTTTCAAATCAGGGGGCCGGGGGGTTTTTTGTTCCTGTTTTGTGGCCCCTTTTATTACTACATAAAAGGCCTTGGTGGCTGGGTGGTTAGGGGCCCGAACCAAAGGTTTTTTAAAAACTTCCCCCCAAAATTTGGCAAAAGCCGTGTTTTTAAACTGTTGCCGGGGTTTTTAAAAAAACCCACAAATAAAGGCTCTGGGCAAAAATTTGTTTTTAAAGCTTTTTCCTTCCACCTTGGTAGGGGGTTTTTCCCCTTCCAAAGGGGTTCCTTCCCCGGGGGGGGAACCAAGGGGCCCGGGGACTTTGGGGAATTTTTTAAACCCGGGCTTTTTTTTTCCCAAACCCAGGGGAATCCAGAAACCGGAGCCCCACAAGCCCTTTAACCTTTTTTCGGGCCTTCCAGTATTTGGGGAAAAGGTCTTAACCAAAACCAAAGTTGGTTTTCCAAACAATTTAAACCTTTTTGGTTTTTGGGCCCGCATAAGTCCCCCGGGGCCGCCCGCAAAGGTGCTTTTTTTCCACAATATCCCTTGTATTAACCCATGTTTAAAAGGGGAACCCAAATGGCCCTACCTGAGAAAAGGGGGGGCCCTCCCCCCACTAATTTGGCCGGGCCGTCCTTAAAGGCCCCCGGGCCCGGAGAAACCCGGCCCCTTAATCTCCATTTTTTTTCTATAATAAAACAAAAATCAGTTTTTAATTATTTAAATTAAATTTTTTTAAAAATAAAAATAATAAATATTCCTCCCCTTTTAAAGAGGTCCCTTTCCCCCCCTTTTCCCAAAAACATTTAAAAAATTTTTAATTTTTATTATATAAAAAAATTGTGGGGGGCAGCTCCTAGAAAGTCTCGGGGATTAGCACAGACACGGGTTTAGGTCCAAAAAACAAACAAAAAGGGTTTTATTTCCCCTCAACTTGAAAAAGCAAAAAAAAACAACCCCCTTTTTCCTTTCGCTTACCAAACCCAAAAAAAAAAGAAAAGCCCCTTGCTTCGGGGTTTACACCCCAAAAAAAAAAAAACCCTCACCGGGGTCACCCAAGTACAGGGTTCACAAAAAACTTTGGAACAGCTTTGCATTCCCCCCCCTGGAGAGGGGCCTTCCAGCTAATCCCCAAAAGCCCCCAAACCCTAAAGGGGGGTCAGCCCCTTTTTATATGCCTAAAAAGGGCCCCGGGCGGGAGTAGGGGGGAGCGGCCCGCCCCCCCCCCCAAAGACCCCCTTGGCCGCCCAAAAAAAAAAACCCCGACCCGACCCCCCACAATAAAAAAAACCCATCAACCTAAAACGTCCCGGGAAAACTATGGGGTTTTTTTTTAAAATCACCGGGCCACCACCTTGCGAAACAAAACATCCCTTTCCCACCACTTTCCCCCCCGGGGCCCCTTTACATCCCCCCCCCCCCTCTCCCCCCCAAGCGGGGGCTGGGCACCTTCTGCCCCCAAAGGCAATGGCCCACGATAATGCCCCCCCCGGCCCCCCCCCCCCCCCCCCAGCTTCCCCTGCCCCCGGGTTGTTTCCACATGGAAATTAAAACTTGGAGTGCAAAAAAACCACCGTTTTAAACCCCTGGCGTTGTTCCCTTTTTTTTTCCCCTAAATCCATTTTAGTGGGGCATAAACCCAAAAATTTAACCAAAAAATTTCCTCCCTAAAAGGTAATATTGAAAGGGTTTCAAGAGCCCCATTTAAAAGGCGAGACACCCTTTCTCGACAAGGGAAAAATTTTCCTCCCATGTCAAAATTTCCCCCTAAAAAGGGAACATAAACCGGGTGCTCCTCACCATTTATTTCCTGGGACAAGACGGGCCGCCCAGACCCACATCTGACCATTTTGTTTTGGCCCTTTTTAAACTCTTTGCAAAATTTTCGGACCCCAAAAAAAGAAACCGGGGTTTTGCTTACACAGAGCTTGTTTTTAGCTCTTGGAACGCCCCCTTTTTCCTTGGGGGAGACCACTTAGCCAAAACCCCCCTTTTTTATTTTTTTTGGAAAGGGGCCCATTTAAAGGGGGGCAGCAATCATGGCAAAATTAGGAACAAATCTCCTAAAAAAACCCCCACTTTTCCCCGGGAAAAAGCCCGAACCTCTTTGGTTTAAATGGCCGTTGGCCAGTTCTGGAAATCCTCCCCTTTATTTTTTCTGAGGCTTGAAATTTTAACCCCTACCCACAAT
This sequence comes from Phyllomedusa bahiana, assembly GCA_025379985.1. Classification (NCBI taxonomy): domain Eukaryota; kingdom Metazoa; phylum Chordata; class Amphibia; order Anura; family Hylidae; genus Phyllomedusa; species Phyllomedusa bahiana. The sequence goes on from JAODAL010085133.1 coordinate 4,490, forward strand.
GTAACCTAGATACCTTGCCTTTTTTCCAAAGCCCCCTGGCACATTTTTTTTTCGTTCACAGTGGGAAACCCGGGTTTTCTTATTGGCCCTTTAAGTACTGCCTGAAAAATTTAAACCCCGATGGCTCTTTCCAAACCCCTTTTCTGAAAATGACTAAGTCCCAAACTAAATATGCTGCTGCATAAATCCCTTTTTGGGGGGCCCAAAAGGGCTCTATCCATAGCCCCCCGGAAGGTGGCGGGGCTCCCTTTTAAAACCCAAAGGGGAATTTTGACCCCTACTGGTAGCAGCCTTTGGGGGGGGAGAAGCTGTTTTTCCTAGCCTCCTTTTTGGAAAAAGGGGGAAAGTGCCAATAGCCCCTTTGTTAAGCCAGGGGGGAAATATACCGGGCCGGGCCCTTTGCCTTTCAATGAGCTCATTCCCCCCTGGCATTGGTTAAAGGCCCCTCCCAAAACCCAGACACCCCCATTCAGCTTTTTGTAATCATTTTCAAAACCGCCCCTCGCCTGAAAGGTTTTTGGCCCAACAAAAATGGGCTTGAAACCCCCACTCTTCGGCCTCCCAATTACACCCAGTTTTTACCATCCTTTCCACTTCCCCAAAATTACTTCCCGACGGGCCTTTTTGGGAACCGGGAGGGTTTTTTAAATTTACCCCCAACCCTCGGGTCCGTGAGGGTCTCAAGGAAATGCGGGTGAGGCCTGGGAAAATCTGAAACAAATCCCCATTCTGCTTTCGCAACCCCCCCAACATTGTTTCTTCTGGGACGGGGGTAAAGCCCTTTCAATATGGGGCCTTCCCAAAACTGTCTCCCTTTCTGCCCCACCATTTCACGGGAAGGTTTTTTTGTTTTTTGTTGTTTTTTTGGGGGGGGGGGGGGGGGGGGGCCTTTTTTTTTTTTTTTTTTTTTTTTTTTTTTTTTTCCGGGGGGTTTTTATGGTTTTTTTTAAATTTTGATATACCCTTGGGAAAAAGGGTTTCCTTTTTTCCCGGCCCGGTGGACCTTTTTTAGTTTACTTTTACCTACTTTTTTTTCCCCAACCCCTTCAAAACGGGCCTTGCCACGTGGCCAGGGAATTTTTTCTTTTCCACATTGGGGAAACCCTATTAGCAACCCCTCCCCCCCTGGAACTCTCTAAACCCCCCGGGAGACCGGGTTTATACCTAACCTTGGGGCCCCCCTGGCCTTTTTGCAAAAATGTTCTCTCACAATGGGCATCCCCGTTTGAGGCCCCCTCTTACATCTGTTTACGTGCTCGATGACCGGGTTCATAGGGGGTAACCTCATTCCTCCCCCTGTCCCCCTTTGCCACAACCCAAATAAAAAACCCCTAGGTGCCCCCCCGTACAAAAAAACTTTAAAGGGGAAAACCCGTTTGAAAGGGTTGGGGGAAATTCCCTGACCAAAAAAAGCAAAATTTTTGGAAGTAGGCTTTCCCCTTTTCCTTTTGCCCCTTCTCTACCACCTTCCCTTTAAAATTTTCCTTTAAGGTTTTTTTTTGAAATTTCAACCCAGGCCTTATCCCGGGGGTGGGAAAACAAGGTTTTTCAAAATGGGGGATGTTTTTGGAAGGGTTGCAGAAAAAAAATTTCCCCCATAACCCTTAAAAACCCTAAAACGGGGTCCCCCGGTCTTTTCAGAATCTCCTTTGGCCCCCGTTCGTGGGAAAAAAATGAAATAAAATTTTCGGGGTATACCTTTGGGGTGAGGTAAATTTCCCTTTAAAAGAAAAACCCCCTCAGGGGACCGGGGAGCAAAAATCCACTACAACCAATAAAGGGTTATGACCCCCGCGCGAAATTTCGGTATGGGGGCCCCCCCAAAAACCATCCCTATCCGTTGGAATGGGGTTTTTTATTATAGGAAAACGGGGCTAAGGAAATTTTCCCAAAATGAGCAACTGGGCGTCACCTGACAGAAATGGGGAAGATTTTACAATAAATCCCCGTATCTCCTAAAGCACCCGGGGCCCCGTAAAACCTTTGTAAGACCTCGTTGCGGGGTTTTTTCCGCCCCCCCTGACCCCCCAACACATAAAAGTTGGGGCCCTTAAAACCCAACACCATAAAAAAGTCGGTAAAGGGGGTGCGGCCAAAATAATTGCTTTCCCCCACTTTTGTCTTCCCCACTTTTTTTTCACTCGATACAGCAAGTCTTTTTTTACGGGAAAGGGAAACCAATTTTTCCCGCCCCAGGCTTTTTGTGGGCCCCCTTTTTTATTTTTTAAACCCCCTTAAGGGCCCCCCCTTTAAAGGGCAATCCGGAGCCCGGGGAGTCCCCCAAATTCTCCCGGGGGAAACCCCCAAAATCAGGGACAACCTTTCAGGGGTTACCTTTCCCTTCCTCATCCCCCCCCATTTTCACACTTTGGAAATTCCTTCCCCCTAACCGATGAGGTAGGGGAAACCCCCCCCCAGGAAAAATTAATTTTCCCTTTGGGGTTTATAGGCACCTTCCCCCTTTGGGCCCAAAAACTCCCAAACAGAGGGGAAGGGCTCGACCAAAAATTAGTCCTGCAGTAAAATTTGCACAACCCCCCACACCGTGGGAAAACAATACCCCCAGTCAGTGTGCAGGGGGAAAACCCGGCCATGGGGGATGCCCCTTTGTATCCCCATGAATTTCAAAATGACCCCCCCCCGTTTCCCAGGGACCCCTCTTGGCAGTGGCCCCTCACCAGGGTGACGAGGGCCCCCCTAGTCCCCAAAAAGTCCATTTTCTTTTTGACTCCGTTCCCCCAACGCACACGAAAGGGGCCCCGGTTTCCTTTCCCCCGGATGGGGAACACCTACAAAGGGTGGGGAAAGGGAAATTTCAACAGCCCCCGCCCTGGGGGAAACATCCAAAAGGCTCAGTGTGGGAGGGCAAAAACGGGCCGCTTTTTAAAGGGCCCGGGCCCTGGCAACCTCCACAGAAAAGATGGGTTTGGGCCCCACCCCTTTTTTCACCGGGACTAGTTTTTTCTTGGGGCTTTTGGAAAACCCCCCCCCCTGGGGGATTTCCCGGGCCAAACCCCTTGGGGCCCCAGCCCTCCTGGGATATTTCCCGTATCTGACCCAGGCCCCCCTTTTTACTGCCCAGGGGTTCCCCAAAAGCCACATATCCTCAACCCCGGGTCACCAGGTCCAGCATTTTGGGGTCCCTTTGGGGAACCCCAAAATTGGACAGACTCAGGAAGAGAGTGAACAAAACGGTCCATTACAACCCGTTTCCCCCCCCCATCTGGGCAGGAGTTTCAGGGACCCCGGGTGCAGCCCCTTTCGGACCCCTTTTGGAATAGGTCCAACATTTGGACCTTTGGGGGGCTTGTTTTCCCGCATACCCCCGCGGGGGCACCCTTTGGGCTCGGGCCGCCACCCTGGACCCCCAGAAAAGGGGCCAAATAAACTCTGCCTTTAACTTGCTATAAATTTCCCTTTGCAACCCTTTTAGTCAAATCAAGTAACCCTTTTGAGGCTCGCCGGTCAGATAAAGGGGGAAGGACCTCTGCCCACTGTTTCTGGGCAGTTTCTTTTTTTTCCCCCCACTTTCTCAAACAAGAAAAGAAAAAACTTTCCAAAATCGTTTATTTGGGGCAAAACTTCTGTAATGCCCCTCTCACCGTCCTCCCTTTTCCCCCTTTGTACCGTCCCCCTGGGGCTGGGTGGAGGGGACAGGCCCTTTTCCCCGGTTTTTATGGCTTCCGTCAGGAAAGCCCCTCTGCTGAAACAGGGGCTTGGTTTTTTTCTCCTGTTTGGGGCCCCGGTTTTCCCCCTGTTAAGGGTTTCTGCTCCCGCTTTCACGTTTCTCTGCACCAGGTGCTTAAAGATTTTTCCCCCATTTTTTCCCCTTACTGCTGGGCCTTTACCCAGGGCATACAGTCTTATCACCAATATTTCCCCAAACCTGGCCCTTTGGGGCGGGTCCCCGGGCCCGCATCCAAAAAACCAAATTTTGGGGGTTTTCCCGCTTTCCCAGGGAAAAATCTGGAAATTTGCACAGACACAGGTTTTTGGTGCCAAAAACCCAAAAATAAAGTTTTTTTTTTCCCCCGGGCTTGAAAAAGAGAAAAAAAAACCCAAACGCCCTTCACTTTTTCACAGCAAAAATAAAAACAAGGGCCTTGCTTTAGTTTTACAGCCAAAAACAAAAAAAACCTCACCGGGGCAGCAGTAACAGGTTCACCCGAAAAAATTGGAACAGCTTTTTTAAAGTTTCCCCCTTTTTGAAGGCCCCGAAAAAACCAGGTAGGATTGGTACAGCCAATTTAACCCCCGGCCGGAAAAATGGGGCCCCCCGTTTCCCCCCCCCAATTTCCCCCCTTTTTTAAAAAATTTAAAACCCCCCCCCAAAACACCAACAAAAAATACCAAGGGCCCCCCGTCCGCAAAAGCGGCCCCCAAGGTTTTTACAAACAGAAACCACCATTGGGGCGAAACCAAACAACCCGCCCCCCCCTTTTTAAACCCTTTCAAAAAAAAAATTTTTTATTAAAAGGATTCGGCTTGGACAACCCACAATAATAAACCCCCCGCCCCCATCCCCCTTTTTACACTTAAAAACAATATTACAAACAACCTTTGAAAACCCCTAAAAATTCCTTAATGGGGGAAATGGAAAAAACCCAAGGCCCGGAAAACCCAAAAATTTTTTAACAACTCGGTTCAAAACCGATTTTTGTTGGCCCCGGCGCAACCTTCCCCCTTTTTAAACCCCCAAACCCTTTTTATCCCGTTTGGGAGAGGTGAAAGGTTCCCCCGGTAAATGGGGAAGGTTTTCCCTTCCCAAAACCCGCCCGGAAGTTTCCCCCCCTTTTTCTTTTTTTTTACAAAAAAATTACATTCCTCCTTTTCTCCTGGGGGGTTTCACACTTTTGAAAAAGCCAAAATTTCCCCCTTTTCCCCCCCTTTCCCTTTGGTATTTCCCTCCCCCATAAAAAGGGACCCCCCTCTGCAATTTTTTCTCCCTTTTTCCCCCTTATAAAAACCCCATTTTCAGGTTTTCAACCCCCCCCCTCTTTTTAAAAAAAAGCCCCATTGATTTTTCTTTCCCTTTTAAAAAATAAACCCCCCCCTGGGAGGTTTTCCCCCTCCCCCAAAAACCCCCATCCCGGGGGCCCCGGTTGGTTTTCCTCTGACATGGAAAATTCCCAAATTTCCCTTCCCCCCTTTTTAGGGCAATTTGAACAAAATTATTTTTTTCCCCAAATGCAGAATTTGGAGGGGGGATTTTTAAGGCTTTTTATTACTTTCTGAAAAGTCAAAAATTTCCTCCCATTTCATTAGTTTTTGGGGGCTTTGCCTTAAAATTTTGGGACTTGGGGCAAAGTTCTGGATCCTTCCACAAGCTTTTCCAATAGTTGGTGGGAATTTTGGCCGCTTCCTCCGACAGAAATGGGGTAACTGAGCCATTTGGGTTTTGGGGGGCCCCTCTTGCTCCAGCCAGTTTGGGGGGGCTCTTTCCGCTCCGGGCTTTCACTTTCCCCTACTTACCAATAGGATTGAATCAGCGCTTTGTGACGGCCGCTCCAGAAATGACTTGGGTTTTCCTTTAAACCCCTTTTGTAACCATTTTTGGGACAGCTTCAGGCATTTTCCCTTTGGAAGACCCCTTTTCCCCCCAACTGTAACTTCCTGGGTGATGTTTTGAGATGTTGCTTCGTATTGCCCATTTTTTTTTCTTTCCTCATGAGCCTCATTTTGGAAGTGACCCGTCCCCCGGGAGCAAAAAAACCCCAAAAAAAAGATGCTGTCACCCCGGGGTCTCACGTTGGATGGTGTTTTAGGGTTCCAAGTTTCTTTCTTTTTCCTCTAAAAATAACGATGGTCATTATGGCCAAACATTTCCCTTTTAGTTTTTCAACCCCAGGACAGGTCTCCAAAAGTTTGGGGTTTTTCTCCTGTGCATTTACAAACTGAATCTAGCTTGTAATGTTTCTTTAGAGTAAAGGCTTTCCTGGAAGCGGCCTTTCAGCCCCTGTGATACAGACCTAATGACATAAACTTACCACTTCCCAGCATTTCACAAGGGCTTTTGCTTTTTTTTCGGGGTTTATCGCCCTGTTGACCAAAGCACATTCATTCCCTTTAACACAAACCCTCTCCCTTCCTGATGGTATATGGGGGACATTCCCCTTTGTTTGTACTTTTCATATAATTGTTTTAAAGAAACAAAATTGCACCCAAGGACATCCCGCTTTTTGGGAAGTCCATAAT
>JAODAL010085134.1:0-10684 GCA_025379985.1 Phyllomedusa bahiana
AGTGATTTAGGGTTCTTCTTTACTCTCTCCCCAAGGATCTTCTCCCACGATTTGTTAGTTTCTTGACCTATGTCTTGAGCGCTTGAGTCTTTTTAAGACGGTGGTTTCCCTTTCCTAATAAAGTCCAATCATTTTAATTTAAAAAACAAAACCATCTCCGGGGACAAAAAGGAAAGGACACATGTGATTTTTTACGAGTCAAGCAAAGGGCTGAATACTTATGCCAATGGGGGGAAAGGGCAAATTTCATTTTTTCTTGTTTAATAATTGCAAAAAATATCAACTTTGCTTTTTTTTTCAAGATGGTGGGGTGGGGGGGGGGGGGGCAAGGGGGTTTCCATAAATGAGCAAAAAAGGGAACTTTTTGGATTTTACCAAATGGCCAAAAGAAAAAAGATGAAAAAAAATGTAAAAGGGTTGAATATTTTCCCCGTCCCCCCTGTGGCAGTGATGTAAGAATACCCGGGCATGGGGGGTTTTGAAACGATGGGATGAAGCAGGAAACGCGTTGGAGTCTCTTTTTATTGTTCGGGAAAATTCCCCGATCATTTGTTGGATTTATTCTGCTTTGGAAGGGAACCCGGTCCCCCGGACCCCCCTAGAGTGCGGCCTCTGCGGTGCAGAAACGGGGCCTCCCCAACTGATCCCCCGGATTAGGATCATCACGTTTCACCTTCCCATGTTAACAAAATTTTAGGGGGCGGGTGATTTCAATCTCTCTGGAGCTGTTAAACCCCCCAAAAAAACCTGAACAGGAATGTGAAACCCCACCGTGTGAACAGGAAGCGGGAGTCTGAAGCTGTAATGGAGGAGTGGAATCGGATGGGCTGAGGACGGGTCGGATGGGGGGAGGGAGCCCCGGGTGGGTGGGGAGGGGGGCTCAGGAGGGTGGAGGAGCGGGGTAGATGGGGGGAGGGGCGGCGCTCGGATGGGCTGGGGAGCGGCCAGGATGGGGTGGGGGGGGGTTTTCCCCGGGATGGGTGGGGGAGCGGCGCTCGGGTTTCGGGGGGGGGCGGAGGGGGGGGGTGGGGAGGGCGGGGGAGCGCTCGGAAGGGGTGAGGGGAGCGGGGTCGGTGGGCTGGGGGAGCGGGCGGGTCGGGGTGGGTGGAGGGGGAGTCAGGTGGGGTGGAGGGAGGGGGGCGTCGGGTTTGGCTGGAGGGCGGGCCGGGGTGGCTGGAGGAGCGGGCTCGGAGGGTGGAGGAGGGGCGCTGGGGGATGGGCTGGGGGAGCGGCCCCGGGGATGGGGGGAGGGCGCTCAGGTTTTGGTGGAGGGGGGACGGCGTGGGATGGACGGGAGGAGGGGCGTCGGATGGGACTGAGGAGCGTCTCAGGATGGGTGGGGGAGAGGACTCAGGAGGGGTGGGGGGAAGGAGCTCGGGGGCTGGGGGACGGAGCTCGGGATGGGCTGGAGGAGAGCAAGGGGGGCGGAGGACGGCGCTCAGGAGGGCTGGGGCGGGGCCGGGATGGGCTGGAGGAGCGGCGCTCAGGATGGGCTGGAGGGGGGATCAGGTGGACTGGGGGGGCCGGGCTCAGGAGGGGGGAGGAGCGGCGCTCAGGATGGGCTGGAGGAGCGGAGCTCAGGATGGGCTGGAGGAGCGGCTCAGGATGGGCTGGAGGAGCGGCTCAGGATGGGCTGGAGGAGCGGCTCAGGATGGGCTGGAGGAGCGGAGCTCAGGATGGGCTGGAGGAGCGGAGCTCAGGATGGGCTGGAGGGCGGCTCTGGTGGGGGGAGGGGGGTCAGGATGGGATGGAAAGAGGGGGGCTCGGATGGCGGGAGGACGGCGCTCAGGTGGGCGGAGGACGGGAGCGGCGTCAGGATGGGCTGGAGGAGAGGAGCGGCGCTCAGGATGGATGGAGAGAAGGAGCGGTGGGAGGGGCGGAGGAGCGGCGCTCAGGAGGGATGGGGGGGAGCGGCTCAGGAGGGGCGGGGAGGAGGGGCCCCTCGGAGGGGATGGGGGGCGGAGCGGCCTCAGGAGGGCTGGAGGAGAGGGCGGCTCCGGGAGGGGCGGGGGAAGGAGCGCGCTGGGTGGGCTGGGGAGAGGACGGCGCCGGGATGGGCGGAGGAGCGAACGGGGGGGGGGGGGGGGAGGCGGTTGGAGAATTGGAGCTCTGGGCAGGTCATTCGTCAGTAAACACACAATGGGGCGCAGCGTCGCTGTAAAATAAGTTGATTGTTCCCCTTTATTGCATACAGTTCCTGTGGCTGCACTGCCCCCGACCCTTCTTATAGCACAGTCACATGAGCGCTGGGTTGGTGTGATATAACATATAATACACTCCTGAGGTCAAAGCTCCATGTCCTGCAGGGGGAAGTCTTGGGTCGACCCTCATTTATGGGGGCCGAAAATTTACCACAACAATAGGACCCTAAAATACAAGCAGATCCTGAAGAGAAGGGGAGCGAGGGTCTCCGCCCAGAAGGTGAAGTCAAAGAGCAAGGTTCTCCGGCCCAGCAAGCTCCCACCGCGAGGGGGCTCCGGCCCAGCAAGCTCCCACCGCGAGGGGGCTCCGGCCCAGCAAGCTCCCACCGCGAGGGGTCTCCAGGTCACAAAGGGGTTCCCGGGCCGGAAGGGACTTTGTCCGGGCCCAGGTTGGCGACGGTCGGGCGGTGGAGATTCTCCTCGGTGTCGTCATGCGTGTGCCAGACCGCAGGGAATGGGGTGGAGATGAGGTGGAGCACGGGGACGCCTGTGGGATAGAGAAGAGGCCGTCAGAGGGGGAGACACCGGCCAGAGGTAACGGCCAGAGGAGCAGCCCCGACCTCCTGCCAGGAACGGGAATTTTGGGCGCCCCCCCCTGCCCCGAAGTACAGGGGGCCCCCCGGGAAATAGGGAGTGTCCGCGCGGTGAGAGTCCAGCAGGCCCAGGCTGTGAAGACGCTTCTCTAAGGTGAGAGGAGAAGCCATGAGACAGAAGCAAGACGAACCACAACTGCCCCACTCCTGCATCCCAAACTGAAGACCTATGAAGTGCCCGGGGGCTCTGAGAAGTGGCTGACGATGAGCGGCTCCGGGGCCCCGAGCAGATCCAGCAGAACAAAGAGATCCTGGAGGCACAAGCACCAGAGGAGGGTCAGTCACAGGAGTGCAGCCCGGCTACAAGCTTGCTGACTGTTTCCCATCATGTACGTACTGCAATACCGAATGCTGAACAGGTGAGAACCTAGACTACAGCGCCACCAAGAGACACAACCCCGAGAGAAAGCGCAACGCACAGCAGTGTGAACACAGCTCTAGAGACAAAGACCCCCCCGGGTGCACAAACATGCCCCCGGGGTTTAAGCTCTGCAACATCTTCTACATGAGAATGTAGCGAGCATGCTCTGTGACTGCAGAGGAAGTGGGAGCTGAAAACCTCTCTCTATAGGAATGTAGGGGAATGCTCTGTGACTGCAGGGAAGTGGGAGTGAACTTTCAATCTTCTTAGAGAATGTAGTAGATGCCTTTACTGAGAGGAAGTGGGGCTGAACTTTCATCATCTTCTATATTGGAAAATATACTCTCTTGACTGCAAAAAAAAACTCCCAACCTATGAATGTAGTGACAGCTCTGTGACTGCAGAGGAATGGGACTGAACTGCCAAAATCTTCTATATGAGATGAGTGGCTGCTCGTGACTGCAGAGGAAGTGAGCAACTACCCCTCACTTTTTTATGAAAGTAGTGAGCATGCTCTGTGACTGCAAAAGGGGTGGGAGCTGACTGTCACTTTATAGAAAGGGAGTGAGCATGCTCTGTGATGCGAGGAAGTGGGAGGAACTTCCCCTTTCTATTGAAATGAGTGAGCTGCTCTGTGACTGCAGGGAAGGGGGGGAATGCTCATCTTTAAAATTAAATGTAGTGAGCATGCTCTGTGACTGCAGAGGAAGTGGGAGCTGAACTACCATCATCTTCTATATGAGAATGTAGTGAGCATGCTCTGTGACTGCAGAGGAAGTGGGAGCTGAACTACCATCATCTTCTATATGAGAGTGTAGTGAGCATGCTCTGTGACTGCAGAGGAAGTGGGGGGAAAATTCATCATCTCTATATAGAATGTATGACTGCTCTTGTGTGCAGAGGGAAAGGGGGCTGAATTTCCATCACTTCTATATGGAAAAAGTGAGCAAAACCTGTACTGCAAGGAAGTGGGGTGAACCCCTATCTTCTATAGAGAATTAAAGGAGAGCCGTAGAGGGAGAGGAAGGGGCTGAAAATTCCCCTATCTTCTATGAGAAAAGTGAGCAGGGCCCGTGATGAGAGAATGGGACAAACTCCATCATTCTATATGAGAAAATTATGAGCATCCGTTTACGGGGAGAGGAAGTGGGGCTAAAAATACCCCAACTTCTATATAAATGTAAAGGAGCATGCTCTGTGACTGCAGAGGAAATGGGGGGCTGAACTTCATCCTCCTATATGAATGTAGTGAGCATGCCTTGATGCAGAGGGAACTGGGGCTGAACTACCCATCATCTCTTTAAAAATGTAGAGCATGCCTTGACTCAGAGGGGAAAAAGGGGGGGGGTGAACTTCCAACATCTTTTATATGAGATGAAAATGAGCATGCTCGTGGTGCAAGGGAAATGGAGCTGAATTCTCTTCTAATGAAATGAGTGGGCCCGCTCTTTACTGCAGAGGGAATGGGAGCTGAAAGATCATCTTCTATATAGAAGAGTGACATCTCTGTGATGCAGAGGAAATGGTGAACTCCCTCATCTTCTATAAAAATTGTGAGGCATCTCTGGATGCAGAAAGTGGAGTGAACTCCCTCACTTCTATATAAATGTAGTGAGCATTCGGGGAATGCAGAGGAAGTTTGGGCTGAAATTCCTTTTCTTCTATAAAATTAGTTAGCATGTCGTGAGGGGAGAGGAAAGGGGGTGAACTGCCAAAATCTTCTATATAGAATGTAGGGGGCATGCTTGTATGCAGAGGAAGTGGAGCTAACTTCCACATCTTCTATAGAAAAGTAGGAGTCCCCCTTTTACGCAAAAGGGGGCTGAACTCCATCATCTTCATATGAGATGTAGTGAGCAGCTCTGTGACTGCGAGGAGGAATTGGGTGAACTCCCCTCATCTTCTATATGAGAATGGAAATGAGCATCTCTGTGACCCAAAAGGGGAAATGGGACTGGGAACCCATCATCTTCTATATGAGAGTATGAGCTGCCCTGTGGGGGCAGAGGAAGTGGGGGCGAACTAACCCCATCTTAAGAGAATGTAGGGGGCATGCTCGTGAGCGAGGAAGTGGACTGAACTCCATATCTTCTATAAGAAAGGTAGTAGCTGCTCTTACTGCGAAGGGAATGGGGGCCGAACTCCATCATCTTCTATATAGATGAGGAGCTGCTCTTTTGCAAAGGGGAAGGGGCTGAATTTTATCATCTTCATAGAAAATGTAGGACAGCTCTGTTATGCAAGGAAGAGCGAACCCCCATCTTTTATTGAGAATGTAGGGCATGCCTGTACTGAGAGGAATGGGGGCTGAACCCTTATCTTCTATATAGAAGTAGGGGGCAGCCTGTGAAGCAGAGAAGTGGGGCTAACTCCATCACTTCTATAAGAGAATTAGTAGCATGCCTGTGACGCAGAGGAATGGGAGCGAACTCCCAAATCTTCGGCCGGCCCCCAGGAGACCCCCCTTTAGAGGTTTTGCCACCCCAAAGGCCCCTTTGCCCCCCAGGGCCCCCCTTAGTTTTGGGATTTCCCCCCCCCCCCAACCCCCCCCTCCCCTCCCCTCTTCATTCCCCGGGAAAGTTTTAGGTCGGGCATGGCCTTCAAAAAGTTATTTTTGCCGGGCCCCCCGGGGGCCCTTTTGGCGCCTCCCTCCCCCTAAGAGAGTGGTGGTAGCCCCCAAGCCCCCTTGTCCGGGGAAAGGACGTAGGGGGGGCCCCGAAAAACAAACACTTAAAAATGCTGGGAAAGCCCCTGAAACAGGAGGGAAGCCCCAGGAAGCCTTTCAAACCTTAAATGGAGGGGTGATGGGCCGGGGGATTGCCCCGACCAAAAGGAGCCCTTATACCGACCCCTTTCATTAAAGGAGGGGGAACTGGCCTTTAAAGTGAAGCGAAGGAGAGTGAACAACCCCCTTATCTTCTAAGAAATGTAAAAGGCCTTATTGCCGCCGAGGAAGGGGTTTTAAAAAGACCTGAAACCGCCCCCAATGAACAGGGGTGAAGCCAAGGCCGTGATAAGGGCCGGGAACTCCACGTGACTGCAGAAGAAGTGGGAGCAGAACTGCCATAATCTTCGGCCTGTCCCCTCGCTTCCCAGTCCCTCTTCAGCCTGTCCCCTTCCTCCCAGTCCCTCTTCAGCCTGTCCCCTTCCTCCCAGTCCCTCTTCCGCCGGTCCCCTTCCTCCCAGTCCCTCTTCGGCCTGTCCCCTCGCCTCCCAGTCCCTCTTCAGCCTGTCCCCTTCCTCTACAGTCACTCTTCAGCCTGTCCCCTTCCTCCCAGTCCCTCTTCAGCCTGTCCCCTTCCTCCCAGTCCCTCTTCAGCCTGTCCCCTCGCCTCCCAGTCCCTCTTCAGCCTGTCCCTCCGGCCCCAATGTTTCCTATGGTCGGCTGCACTGAGCTCTTACAATAGCATCCAGTTTGGTGCCGGGCCCCCCCGGTGCGGGCTCCTTGTGCAGGCGCTGTGCCAGGTGCCGGGCCCCGTACAGAGAGTCGGCCTCCGTCCAGTCCCCAAACGCCTCCTCCCCGTCCAGGAAGAAGAGCTGCAGCGTCAGCGGGGAGCCCTGAGGAGACAAACACTGGGGGGTAACGTCTGCTGCCGACAGGAGCCCCGTGTATACAGGAGCCGGTGTATACTGCTGACAGGAGCCAGTGTATACAGGAGCCAGTGTATACTGCTGACAGGAGCCGGTGTATACAGGAGCCGGTGTATACTGCTGCCGACAGGAGCCCCGTGTATACAGGAGCCAGTGTATACTGCCGACAGGAGCCAGTGTATACAGGAGCCGGTGTATACTGCTGCCGACAGGAGCCGGTGTATACAGGAGCCGGTGTATACTGCTGACAGGAGCCAGTGTATACAGGAGCCGGTGTATACTGCTGACAGGATCCCCGTGTATACAGGAGCCGGTGTATACTGCTGCCGGGGCCCAGTGCATTCAGGAGCCGGTGTATACTGCCGACAGTAGCCAGTGTATACAGGTGCCGGTGTATACTGCCGACAGGAGCCAGTGTATATAGGAGCCGGTGTATACTGCCGACAGGAGCCAGTGTATATAGGAGCCGGTGTATACTGCTGAGAGGAGCCAGTGTATACAGGAGCCGGTGTATACTGCTGACAGGAGCCAGTGTATACAGGAGCCGGTGTATACTGCTGACAGGAGCCAGTGTATACAGGAGCCGGTGTATACAGGAGCCAGTGTATACAGGAGCCGGTGCAGACTGCATACCGGAGCCAGTGTATACAGGAGCCGGTGTATACTGCTGACAGGAGCCGGTGTATACAGGAGCCGGTGTATACTGCTGACAGGAGCCCCGTGTATACAGGAGCCGGTGTATACTGCTGCCGGGGCCCAGTGTATACAGGAGCCGGTGTATACTGCTGCCCGGGCCCAGTGTATACAGGAGCCGGTGTATACTGCTGCCCGGGCCCAGTGTATACAGGAGCCGGTGTATACTGCTGACAGGAGCCGGTGTATACAGGAGCCGGTGTATACTGCTGACAGGAGCCCCGTGTATACAGGAGCCGGTGTATACTGCTGCCGGGGCCCAGTGTATACAGGAGCCGGTGTATACTGCTGACAGGAGCCCCGTGTATACAGGAGCCGGTGTATACTGCTGACAGGAGCCCCGTGTATACAGGAGCCGGTGTATACTGCTGACAGGAGCCCCGTGTATACAGGAGCCGGTGTATACTGCTGACAGGAGCCCCGTGTATACAGGAGCCGGTGTATACTGCTGACAGGAGCCGGTGTATACAGGAGCCGGTGTATACTGCTGACAGGCGCCAGTGTATACTGGAGCCGGTGTATACTGCCGACAGGAGCCCCGTGTATACAGGTGCCGGTGTATACTGCCGACAGGAGCCCCGTGTATACAGGTGCCGGTGTATACTGTTACAAGGGCCCGGTGTATACTGCTGCCAGGAGCCCCGTGTATACAGGAGCCGGTGTATACTGCTGCCGGGGCCCAGTGTATACAGGCGCCGGTGTATACAGGAGCCGGTGTATACTGCTGCCGGGGCCCAGTGTATACAGGAGCCGGTGTATACTGCTGCCCAGGCCCAGTGTATGCAGGAGCCGGTGTATACTGCTGACAGGAGCCCCGTGAATACAGGAGCCGGTGTATACTGCTGCCGGGCCCAGGCCCAGGCGTGTATACAGGGAGCCGGGGTTTTTACTGCTGCCAAGGGGCCCCCGGTAAAACAGGAGCCGGTGTATACTGCTGCCCGGGCCCAGTGTATACAGGAGCCGGTGTATACTGGGTTTCCGGGCCCAGTGATATAAGGAGCCGGTGTAAAACTGCTGCGGGCCCCTGTATAAGGAGCCGGTGTATACTTTCTGCCGGGCCGGTGTATATGGCCCGGGCCCCGGTGTATACTGCTGCCGGGCCCAGTGTATAAAGGAGCCGGTTTTATACAGGAGCCGGTTTTATACTGGGGACAGGAGCCAGTGTATACAGGAGCCGGTGCATACTGCTGCAGGGCCCAGTGTATACAGGAGCCGTTGTATACTGCTGACAGGAGCCAGTGTATACAGGAGCCGGTGTATACTGCTGACAGGAGCCAGTGTATACAGGAGCCGGTGTATACTGCTGCCCGGGCCCCGTGTATACAGCAGCCGGTGTATAGTGCTGACAGGAGCCGGTGTATACAGGAGCCGTATACTGCTGCCCGGGCCCCGTGTATACAGGAGCCGGTGTATACTGCTGACAGGAGCCCCGTGAAAACCCGGACCGGTGTATACTGCTTACAGGAGCCCCCGTATAAGGAGCCGGTGTATACTGCTTTCCCGGGGGCCCCGTGTATACAGGAGCCCGTGTATATTTCGACCCGGAGCCAATTTTATACGGAGCCCCTTTTCTAGTGCGACAGGGGCCGGGGGTTAAAACAGGAGCCGTTTTATACAGCTGCCCGGGGGGAGTGTAAATAGGAGCCGGGGATACGCTGCCCGGGGGCCCCTGTAAAACAGGAGCCGGGGATACTGCTGCCCGGGGCCCCGTGTAAAACCCGGACCCGGGGTATACTGCGCCGGGGCCCCAATGTAAAACAGGAGCCGGTGTATACTGCTGACAGGAGCCGGTGAATACTGCTGAAAAGGAGCCGGTTTTATACAGGAGCATATAAATGGGTGCCCGGGGCCCCCTGTAACCGGAGCCCCGGGGTATACTGCGCCCGGGGCCCCGTGAAAACAGGGGGCCGGTGTAACGCTGGGCCGGGGGCCCCGGGTATACAGGAGCCGGGTAAGTCTGCCGGGCCCATGGGATAAAGGGGCCGTGGTTTTTTGCTGACATGAACCCCGTTACACAGAGCCGGTGTATACTGCTGACAGGCCAGTGTATACAGGAGCCCGGGGTATACTGCTGCCGGGCCCAGTGTATACAGAGGGTGTATACTGCTGCCGGGCCCAGTGTATATAGGAGCCGGTGTATAAATGCGCCCGGCCCGTGTATACAGGACCTTTTATACTGCTGCCCGGGCCCAGTGTATACAGGAGCCGGTGTATACTGCTGCCGGGCCAGTGTTATACAGGAGCCGGTGTTATACTGCTGACTAAGGGGCCGTGTATATGGCGGCGCCCGAAAGGAGCCAGTGTATACTGCTGACAGGGGCCGTGTAATACAGCGCCGGGGGTATCTGCGCAGGGCCCCTGGGATTCAGGAGCCGGTGTAACTGCTGCCAGGGCCCTTTTATACAGAGCCGGTGTATACTGCTGCGGGCCCAGTGTATAAAGGAGCCGGTGTATACTGCTGCCGGGCCCGTGTAACAGGAGCCCCTTGTTATGCTGAAGGGGCCAGTGTATACAGGAGCCGGTGTATACTGCTGCCGGGGCCCAGTGTATACAGGAGCCGGTGTATACTGCTGCCCGGGCCCAGTGTATACAGAAGCCGGTGTATACTGCTGCCCGGGCCCAGTGTATATAGGAGCCGGTGTATACTGCTGACAGGAGCCCTCTGTATACAGGAGCCGGTGTATACTGCTGCCCGGGCCCGGTGTATACAGGAGCCGGTGTATACTGCTGCCCGGGCCCAGTGTATACAGGAGCCGGTGTATACTGCTGCCCGGGCCCGGTGTATACAGGAGCCGGCGTATTATTTCCCGGGCCCATGTATAAAGGACCGGTGTTAGCTGGGCCCGTTAAAAAAAGCCCGGGGTTTACCCTGGGCCCATGTTAAAGGAGCCGGGATCTGCTGCCGGGGGCCCCGGATACAGGGAGCGGTGTATACTGTTTCCCGGGGCCCGTGTTATAGGAGCCGGTGTATTACTGCTGCCCGGGCCCCTGTATAAAATGCTGGCCCCGGGCCATGTATATAGGAGCCGGTTATCTGTGCGGGGGCCGTGTATCAGGAGCCGGGGTATACTGCTGCCCAGGCCAGGTATACAGAAACCCGGGATATGCTTCCGGGCCCCGTGTTTAAAAAGGAGCCGGGGGGGTTTGCTTGGGGCCGGGACCCCGGGGTAACTGCGCCCGGCCCCCCTTTTATATGGGGCCAGTGTATACAGGAGCCGGTGTATACTGCTGCAGGGCCGGGGATA
>JAODAL010085135.1:0-10683 GCA_025379985.1 Phyllomedusa bahiana
CCCAGGTACCCCTTTCCCAAAAGGGGTTTATACAGGAAAGCATGGTGACGCCCCATCCCCACAGCAACTGGCTGTTCTATGATAGATGTCAGCAGATGTCTGCTGTGGGGGATGGGGAGTTCCTTTATAGGTCAATATTAGGTAGGTTTATAGGCAGGTTATATGGCCTCCAGTATACAGCTAGACAGGTAATATAGCCCCCAGTATATAGATAGGTAGGTAATATAGGGCCCCCAGTATAAACACATTATTAATGATATGTGGCCCCCAGTATACACACATGAATTAGCTGTGGCTCCAGTATTATGAATTAGCTGTGGCCCCAGTATATAGATATATGAATTAGCTGTGACCCCAGTATATAGATACATGAATTAGCTGTTACCCCAGTATATAGATACATGAATTGGCTGTGGCCCCAGTATATAGATACATGAATTAGCTGTTACTCCAGTATATAAGTACATGAATTGGCTGTGAAACGGGGTGCGAGTGGGACCATTCTATTCTCCTAACCCTGAGCCAAGTGCCGGCTAAAGGAACGCAAGGGGCACCCCTCTGAATGATCTCTCTAACAAGTAGGGTGCCCTTGTCGGCCTCTCCTGCTCTTCTGTGGAAGAGGGAGATGAGGATGATGTACAGGAGTGTGCAGGAGAGCCTTCAGGGGGTAATGGCGCCTCCTCTTCTGGGAAGTCCCAAAAACAGTCTGGGGGACTCAGAAATTCCCAGTAGAGGGGAAAACCCGGTAACACAGTGGCGGCAAGTCACAAGGGGAGAGCACCAGGAGGGCCAGAGAGAATACCAGAGGGGTTATTGAGAACACTGAGATGGATGTCTCTGTCAGCCTCAAGAGGCTCAAATCAGAAGCCTCTGACGAAGAGGAGGGCAGGGACAAGGGGAAGAAGGAAGCTGTCGAGCTCGATCACCAATGATGGCAGCACTAACCCCATTGACTCTGGCAAGCATTAATGTTGCCAGCATTAAGTCAGATATGGCTAGATATACGGCCTTTGATTTTTTTCAGCCGGGTTGAAGCTGATATTTTATTTTTGCAGGAGATCAGGTTGACAGATCCGTCACTCATCAGGAAGGCCAGGAGCGAATGGCGGGCAGGGCCTTCATACTGGTCTCTTGCAGCTGAGCTGTATACCGGGGTGGCAGTCCTTTTTACCGCAGAGGTAGAAAGCAGATGGGTTATTGAGCTCAAAATGGGGAGGTGTCTGATCCTGGATGTTCTGACAAAGGGACAGGAACTCCAACCAATTAACATCTATGGTTCCCAAAGCACATGGGAGAGGAAGTGTCACGAGAATCAAGCCTTTCCTTTTTACGAATCGGCAGTCATCTTTGGAGGGGACTTTAATGCTACCACAAGGTCCCTGGATTGTGGCGGTTCCAGAGTGGCCCCCACTTACGATGGCGTCGCTTTGAGTAGGATAGTCAGTGAGGCTCATCTGGTGGATGTCCACATCAGGCACACCCTAGACCACAGGGGGTTCAATTTCTATAAAAGGTAGTCAGTGCAGGTCTAGGATAAACAGGATTTATTTAATGGAGGAGGCCGTATCGTCATCGGTGGTCGAGGTAGAATTCTCCGATCACTGTTTGAATTTGTTTTCTCTGAATGTTTCAGAAACCCTCAGGATGGGCTGAGGCTCCTGGAAGCTCAATTTGTCACTCCTGGAAGAAGCAGAGATCAGACAATCTTTCGAGGACTCTCTTCAGATTCAGGTACCACTCCTGGGCCTATGCAGTAGTAAGTCTGAGTGGTGGGAGATATTCAAGAAGAGGGTGTCGAGGTTCTTCCATCAGACCTCTAACCTCAGGAGCTGGAATAGGTACCACCTGTACCAGAGCCTGAGGAGGAAACTCTAGCATCTTGTCTCGACCGGAGGTAGCCGTGAGGAGATCTATGGAGTGAAGGTGGTGGCTCATGAGGTGTCAGTACGATAGGCACACATCCTTGGTTTTTGAGAGGGATTTCAGAAAGTACCGCTCACACAAACCCTACAAGAACTGAAGGATGTCAGTGAGTTGGAAGATGGTGACGAGCCTGAGGGTCAGTACAGGGTCTTTAAAACGGTCCAGATCAGAGCTCCTGAAGATCATCAGGTCCTTCTACTCACACCTCTTGGGCAGGAGGGACATGGATCAGGACAGGATGGCGGCTTTCTTGGTTGATTCCGTCCACGACCCAGGAGTAAACCTCTTGCTTGATGTTTTGACAGAATCTATCAGAGAAGAGGAAGTGAAGGTGGCGATTGAGGGCTTAGCCTTCAAGAAGTCACCTGGGCCCGAGGGCTTAACGTCAGAGTTTTACAAGACCTTTAAGGACACCTTGGTTTCCCTCTTGACTGAGGTAATAAATGAGTGTCTCTACTCGGGCACTCTGCCGAAGTCAATGAGGAGGTCGGCCCTAATCATTCTGTCAAAGGGTAGAGATCCTTCCCACATTGAGAACTGGTGTTCCATAGCGTTTCTCAATGTGGACAGAAAGATTCTGGCAAAGTGCTTTTCAACCAGCTAATTAGATTTGCCTCCCAGCTCCTGTCAGGGGCCCAGCACTGCTCTGTTCCAGGCCACAACACAGTTAGTGCTGCCCTCGGTGTCTGGGAGGCCATGAAGCGGGGTAGATCAGGTCACTGGAGGGGCTACACATGTCTGGACAGCCAGCTTGTCAGTTGCCATGTACCTCTGAATATGGCCTCGGGTGTTATGGTTGTACAATGCTGGAGCTTCGCTTTAGGGTGATGGGCGCTTTTGTGCACGTGTGCGCATGGTGTCAGCTCACGCCTCTTGTCTAAGTTTTGCCATTGATCCTTTCTAGAGATATGGCCTGGGGGATTAGTTGCGGGGGTGCGATGGGACTGCAGGCAGCCCCCCCCTTTAAAGGTCGTAGCTTACACGGATGATGTCACCGTCTTTGTTTCCTCTTCAGAAGAGGCAGAGTATGTGATGTCAGAAGTAGACGGCTATTCGGAGGCATCCGGATCCAGTATCAACCGGAAGACGTGCGAAAGCCTCTGATTGGGAGAGGGAGATCCAGACGTCAATCTCCTGGATGCCCTCCCTGCGCCCCAGGAATCAACTAAGATCCTCGGCATTGATTTTGGCCAAGGGGATTACCCCCAGAAAACTGAGAGAGCAGGCTGAATAATGCCGCTCAGATGGAGGACCAGTGGAAGGGGTGGTCCATGACCCTGAGACAGCGGGTGAACCTGATTAAGACCTACCTGCTCCCATTACTCATCCAACTGGGCAGTGTGTGCCTTTTGCCCGAGTCTCTCTGGCCGCAGATCTACAGCCTGTTTTTTCAGCTACTTTGGGGAAAAAGGTTGTACCTAGTTAAGCGGGATGTGATGTACTGAACAAGTAGGTCGTGGGGGGGGTACGTATGGTTAACCCCGTGGTGTTCCTGGTCAACACCTTTATTAAGACCAACATAGCGAGCCTCTGGAAAGAAGGACCTCCTCCGTGGGTTGCCTCCTGCAGGAAATGGCTGCAATCCTACTTCCAGTAATGGGAGTTGGGAGGTCGAGTGAAGGTCTTCCGCATGCCACACGAGTATCTCCCAGCTTATGCTGCCCTGACTCTGAAAATCATCCGTCGATGGCGTCTGGATGTGACCGAGGTGAGAACTCTCACCAGGAAATTCCTGGATGAGAGGGTCTTATTAACGCATTTCTGGAGCACGTTGACCCTCAGGAATTGCCCAGGTCAGGATCTGAAGGCGGGCTTATGACTTTTGAACTCAGTGAAGATTCCTTTGAAGTTTTGGGACTTGGCCTGGCGCTGCTTCCATGAAAAACTATATGTGAGGAGCAATGTGAAGTTTAGGAGCCTCAAGGACAGAGGATGTCCTCGTGTGGAGTGTGGTGGCGTGCTGGAGAGCATGGAGCACTTCCTACTTCACTGCCCCTTTACTATAGAGTTATACACGAGGGTGGGAGCTTCCATCAGCTGGCCCCAGCTGGCCAATCTCTCCTATGCGGAGTGGGCGTACGGGGCGTTTAGAGAGCGAGGTGGCCGGAACTGTGCACTTTATACATAGTTAGTGGTCAGGTATCATGTGTTGCACGCCCGGTGCTTAGTGTCGATGTGGCAAAAAAACCTCCCGGGGGATGAAGTGATTAGGAACATTCTAGGTGACCTGGTGAAGGTGCGCTCTCTGGAATATGAGACTGGGGGACTTCAGGGCATCCACCCTCTGGAGGGGCTTTTCTTTCCAGGTGCCATGGGTCTCAGAGACTCCAACATCCTGGTGGTAGACTGAGATCTGACACCTACCTTTTTGTTTTGTTTTGAAGTGATGAGATAAAAAATGCTTGGAGACACCGAACCAGAGTCTCAGGGGGAGTCTGGGGTTAGTTGTTCTGTTTTCTGCTTTATGATATATGGTATGTGGGTTTTGGTTTTTCAGTATGTATATAGTTGTATATTTGCATATATGTATATTTATAGGTGTATGTAAGAGGAAAGGAAAAAAAATGGGGGGTATAGTTACGGTTTTAAGGGTAAGGAGGGAAGGGAAAGAAGAAATGACTTATGAGGTAATCACTGGTGGGCCAGTAGGGGGTGTAAATAGTTTTTAAAATATTTTTGGAAAAAAAAAATATTGCATGTATTTGAATGAGTGGAGTGAATGGAGCTGGACCAGTCAAAGTTGTAAATATGTACAGTTTTAAGTTTTCTGTATTTTTCAGTTTATTTGTACACTGGTTATTACTTTCTACTGGTTCACATTCTACATTTCTACAATAAAAAAAAGTTGCAGCTCTGGAGTATAAAACACGATGTAATGCATAATCAGTGTCTTTAGAAGCACACATTTTGGAGATTTGTCAATAAAAGCAATGATTGATGATACATTGCGGACAACGTTAGTTGCGATGTTGTTGCTGGACTCATGGGACAACATGTAAGAAAGGGGCTGTGCCAGTTATCTGGCGTCAAAAAGCTATAGTAGATCTGTTCAATAGATGTATGAACAGTCGCATTCCAATCTCCTGCACAACACTTTTTAATGTGCCAAAGATTAGGGATGTTCTGGGGGCGTCGCACCACATTCCTAGAAGTAGACACATACATAAATGTTTGATGCCAAACCTCAGTGCAGAACAGTTAGAACAGCCAGACCAGGTGGTGCCTGAGCCAGACTTGTGGTATTGGCTCTAAACTGCCCTGTATGTGTGGCCTGCAGAAGAACAGACCAGGGTAAAGGTGGTGCCTGAGCCAGACTTGTTTGGGATGGCTCTAAACTGCCCTGTATGTGTGACCTGCCCGAAAAACAGCCAGACCAGGGGAAAGGTGGTTTCCTAGCCAGACTTGTGGTAATTGGCTCTACACTGCCCTGTATGTATAACCTCAGAGGAACAGCCAGACCAGGCTAAAGGTGGTGCCTGAGCCAGACTTGTGGTATTGACTCTACACTGCTCCTGTATGTATGACCCCGCAGAAAAACAGCCAGACCAGGTAAAGGTGGTGTCTGAGCTAACTTGTGGTATTGGCTCTACACTGCCCTATGTATGACCGCTAACAGAAACACAGACCAGGGAATAGGGTGTGCCTGAGCCAGACTGGGTTTCGCACACATCATAGCCCATGTATGTATGACCATGCAGATAGAACAGCCAGACCAGGGAAAGTGGTGCCTGAGCCAGACTTGTGGTATTGGCTCTACACTGCCCTGTATGTTGACCTGCAGAAGAACAGCCAGACCAGGGTAAAGGTGGTGCCTGAGCCAGACTTGTGGTATTGGCTCTTTACTACCCTGTATGTATGACCTGCAGAAGAACAGCCAGAACAGG
Source organism: Phyllomedusa bahiana (assembly GCA_025379985.1). Taxonomy (NCBI): domain Eukaryota; kingdom Metazoa; phylum Chordata; class Amphibia; order Anura; family Hylidae; genus Phyllomedusa; species Phyllomedusa bahiana. The sequence continues at coordinate 5,808 of JAODAL010085135.1, forward strand.
GTAAAGGTGGTGCCTGAGCCAGACTTGTGGTATTGGCTCTACACTGCCCTGTATGTATAACCTGCAGAGGAACAGCCAGACCAGGCTAAAGGTGGTGCCTGAGCCAGACTTGTGGTATTGACTCTACACTGCTCCTGTATGTATGACCTGCAGAAAAACAGCCAGACCAGGGTAAAGGTGGTGTCTGAGCTAGACTTGTGGTATTGGCTCTACACTGCCCTGTATGTATGACCTACAGAAGAACAGACCAGGGTAAAGGTGGTGCCTGAGCCAGACTTGTGGTATTGGCTCTACACTGCCCTGTATGTATGACCTGCAGAGAACAGCCAGACCAGGATAAAGGTGGTGCCTGAGCCAGACTTGTGGTATTGGCTCTACACTGCCCTGTATGTATGACCTGCAGAAGAACAGCCAGACCAGGGTAAAGGTGGTGCCTGAGCCAGACTTGTGGTATTGGCTCTATACTACCCTGTATGTATGACCTGCAGAAGAACAGCCAGAACAGGGTAAAGGTGGTGCCTGAGCCAGACTTGTGGTATTGGCTCTACACTGCCCTGTATGTATGACCTGCAGAAGAATAGCCAGACCAGGGTAAAGGTGGTGCCTGAGCCAGACTTGTGGTATTGGCTCTACACTGCCCTGTATGTATGATCTGCAGAAGAACAACTTCATACATTCTGGTGCATTCTACACTGCTTTAAAGCGATTTAGAACTGGCCTGTCTGCGCCAATGTTCATACATGTCATCCCTGGTGTTGTGTTCCGGCTTTGTCTAGACACTGGAGTTTTTTCTTGGAAATGCACCCTGTGCTCCGCTGGGTGATCACAGCAGGTTGAGATAATATACCTCACCCCATGTCACCAGCAGGTCCCTCGTCTATCACTGTAGGAAGTTTCCATCCTCTGCACCCGCTATACACTCACCACGTCAGTGTGGCTCAATCACAGATTCTGTAGAAGTCACTAAACCTGTAGGTCTAGATGGCGGCTGTCCATCATACCTGTCTGAAAACCGCAAACACTGTTCTTACTCCTCAGTCATCGCTATTCTAGGAATCTGAATACGATCACACATGGCCCAATCCTTGAGAAAAGCAAATATCTACATAAAGAAAATGGGTGCATGACTTCTAGCCCCTAAACCCACAGGGCAAAAGTGTAAATATAGATTCCAAGAAAGCAGAAGCATAGGGTTGTGAAAAAATGAAGAAAAAACCTTCTCTCTCCATAAGAGCAACATTTCAACCCATAAATAGGTCTTTATAAGGCTTTTATGGGTCAAAATGTTGCACATATGGAGGAATAAAGAACTTTTTCTACATTTTTTTCACAACCCTATGGATGTTGCTTCTTTCTTGGAATTTGGATTTACAACAGATCTAGGGGATCCTGCTCCTGATCTCCCATATACGTTTTATAACTGGAGCTTAAAATTGGCTTTATGGGATGGATACAGACTGGAGAGGTCCTTGTGCAAGTACAGTGCATGGGCCCTTGTGCAAGTATGGTGCATGGGCCCTTGTTATAGAACAGTGCTCAGGCTCGTAAGTAAAAAGAGTACATGGGCCCCCAGTGTAAGAACAGTGCATAGACCCTCAGTGTAAGAACAGTGCATGGGCCCACAGTGTAAGAACAGTGCATGGGCCCCCAGTGTAAGAACGGTGCATGGGCCCACAGTATAAGAACAGTGCATAGACCCTCAGTGTAAGAACAGTGCATGGGCCCACAGTGTAAGAACAGTGCATGGGCCTCCAGTCTAAGAACAGTGCATGGGCCCTTGTTATAGAGCAGCACTCAGGCCCCTGTGTAGAAAGACTGCTCAGGCCCCTGTGTAAGAAGAGTTCATTAGCCCCCCTGGTTTCGAAAAGTGTATGAGCCCCTGGTAAAAAACATGCATAGGGGCCCCGAGTAAAGGAAACCCGTGCCTGGGCCCCTTGTAGAAAAGGAAAAAGAACACCCCGGGGGTAAGAACCCAAAGCATGTACCCCCCCGTCTAAAAAACAGGGGAATGAACTCCCCTTTTAAAGAACAATGCCCTAAGGGCCCCTTTGTTTTAAGAAAAAGTGCCTGGGCCCCTGTGTAAGAACAAATTTCATAAAGGCCCCCTGAAAAACAATTTATGGGACCCCAGTTAAAAAAGTGAATGAACTCCCCCGTGTAAGAACCAAAGCAAAGGCCCCATTTAAGAACAGGAATAACTCCCAAATGTAAGAACGGTGCATGAGCCTTTGTGTAAGAACAGTGCATGGGCCCCCAGTGAAAAGGAAAAAAAAAAAAATGCAAAGGGCCCCCAGTGTAAAAAACATTTCATGAGCCTTTTGTTTAAAACATTTCAAAGGCCCCCGTGTAAAAAACAAATGCATGGGCCCCTTTTGTAAAAACAGTGCATTTGGGGCCCTTTTAAAACCCAAACAAGGCTTCCAGTGTAAAAAATGCATGGGGCCCCTTTTTTGTAAGAACAGAGGGATGAGGTCCCGTGAAAAAAACAGTGCATGGCTTCCAGTGTAAGAACCCAAAGCATGGGCCCCCGTTAAAAAACGGTGGAAAGGGCCCCCTGTAAAAAAAACAGTTCATGGGACCCCCTTTTTAAGAAAGTGAAATTTGGCCCCCCGTGGAAGAACAGTGAAAAGGGGCCCCCGTGTAAGAACCCGTGCATGGCCCCCGGTTAAAAACAAAGCATGGGTCCCTGTGTAAGAACAGTTCATGGATCCCTGTGTAAGAACAATGCATGGGCCCCTGTGTAAGAACAGTGTATGGACCCCTATGTAAGAACAATGCAAGAAACCCGGAAAAAAGGGGATCTTTTGGGGCCAAAAAAGCAGAATCAACCCAAGGGTATTTCAAAACGTCATGCATGGGGTTTTACCCTTTGGTTTAACACATTGAGGCTGGTCCACTATCCCACATAAGAACAGTGCACGGGCCCCTGTGTAAGAACAGTGCATGGGCCCCTGTGTAAGAACAGTGCATGGGCCCCTGTGTAAGAAAAATCTCACCCCCTGTGTAAAGAAAAATGCATGGGCCCCCGGGGGTAAGAACATGCATGGGCCCCTTGAAAAAACAGTGGGACGGGCCCCTGTTTAAGAACGGGCATGGGGCCCCCCGGGTTTTCCCGATACTTAGAACCCAAAGTTTTTACCTCTAAATATAAGTATATGTAAATGTAAGCTATAAAATTCATCAGCTTAGACCTAAGGATGGCATTGGGGGGGGGGCAAAATCTGAGACAATTTCCCCCAATCATTGCTGGCCGTGTGAATGTGAAACCCGGTTTAAGAAGGATCGATACAAACCCCACAGCAAGAGGGCCCCCGGCACAGCAGAAATTTTCCCAAAGGGGTATGGTGGACCCCCACAGAGGGAGGAAATTTCCCAGAAGTGGATGGTGGGGCCACAGAAACCCGCAAAATTTTCCAAAAAAGTGTAAAGGTGGGTCCCCGGACAGAGCAGAAATTTTTCCCGAAGTTTTAAAAGGTTTGGGGGGCCCCGGGCCAGGAGATTTAACCCGAAATGTATGGTGGGGCCCCGGACACAGGAGATTTACCAGAAGTGTATGGTGGGGCCCCGGACACAGCAGATTTACCAGAAGTGTATGGTGGGGCCCCGGACACAGGAGATTTACCAGAAGTGTATGGTGGGGCCCGGACACAGGAGATTTACCAGAAGTGTATGGTGGGGCCCCGGACACAGCAGATTTACCAGAAGTGTATGGTGGGGCCCCGGACACAGCAGATTTACCAGAAGTGTATGGGAGGGCCCCGGACACAGCAGATTTACCAGAAGTGTATGGTGGGGCCCCGGACAGAGCAGATTTACCAGAAGTGTATGGGGAGCCCGGACAGGAGATTTACCAGAAGTGTATGGTGGGGCCCCGGACACAGCAGATTTACCAGAAGTGTATGGTGGGGCCCCGGACACAGCAGATTTACCAGAAGTGTATGGGGTGCCCCGGACACACTCGAATTACCAGAAGTGTATGGTGGGGCCCGGACACAGCAGATTTACCAGAAGTGTATGGGGGGGCCCGGACACAGGAGATTAACCAGAAGTGTAGGGTGGGGCCCGGACACAGCAGATTTACCAGAAGTGTATGGTGGGGCCCGGACACAGGAGATTTACCAGAAGTGTATGGTGGGGCCCCGGACACAGCAGATTTACCAGAAGTGTATGGTGGGGCCCGGACACAGGAGATTTACCAGAAGTGTATGGTGGGGCCCGGACACAGCAGATTTACCAGAAGTGTATGGTGGGGCCCGGACACAGCAGATTTACCAGAAGTGTATGGTGGGGCCCGGACACAGGAGATTTACCAGAAGTGTATGGTGGGGCCCGGACACAGCAGATTTACCAGAAGTGTATGGTGGGGCCCCGGACACAGCAGATTTACCAGAAGTGTATGGTGGGGCCCCGGACACAGCAGATTTACCAGAAGTGTATGGTGGGGCCCCGGACACAGCAGATTTACCAGAAGTGTATGGTGGGGCCCGGACACAGCAGATTTACCAGAAGTGTATGGTGGGGCCCCGGACACAGCAGATTTACCAGAAGTGTATGGTGGGGCCGACACTGGATTACTCAGAAGTGTATGGTGGGGCCCCGGACAAGCAGATTTACCAGAATGTATGGTGGGTCCCGACAGAGTTTAGAAGTGTTGGTGGGGCACGGACACCAGGAATTACCGAAGTGTATGGTGGGGCCCGGACAGAGATTTACCCGAAGTGTATGGTGGGGCCCCGAAACAGGAGATTTACCAGAAGTGTATGGTGGGGCCCGGACACAGCAGATTTACCCGAAGTGTATGGTGGGGCCCCGGACAAAAAATTTACCAAAGTGTATGGTGGGGCCCCGGACACAGGATTTACCAAAGGTATGGTGG
>JAODAL010085136.1:0-10683 GCA_025379985.1 Phyllomedusa bahiana
CTTATTTGCGCGCCAAAATCCGTTTAAAAAAAAAAAAAAGGAAATTTTTGCCCAAAATCCGTTAAAAAAAAAAAAACGTATTTTTGTGGCAAAATCCGTTAAAAAAAAAAACAAACTGATTTTTGCGCCGAAATCCGTTAAAAAAAAAAAACTAGTTTTTTTGGGGTCAGAGGCGAGAAAACCCCATTTTGCCGCCAAAATCTGTAAAAAAAAAATTTATTTTGTGCCAAAAAAAGTAAGGAAAATGGATTCTGGCGCCAAAAATTTCCCTAAAAAAAAATTCTGGCCCAAATCCGTAAAAAACCTTTTTTTCAGCATCATAACAAATAAATATCAGCGCCAACAAATTGTTTAAAAAGGATTTTAAACATCAAAAACTGTAAAAAAAAAAAAAAAAATATTTTTAGCGAAAAAAAAATTTAATTTCGCATAAAAACGGGTTTGCGACCAAAGCGTGAAACATTTTTTTACAAAAGGTACAAAAAAGGACACACAAACCCTTGTATGCAGATTTGATAAGATAAAACCTTTGTTACCACCCATTTAAAAGGTTTGGAAATTTTTGGGGCCCCAAAGGGGGGTTATTCATTAAAAAAACGCGGGGAAAAAAAAGCAGCGAAAATTTCCCAAAAAAAAGCACCCCCAAAAAAACGTCCGGCGCTTTACATAGAATCCGGAATTTAAATTTTCTGCCTGTTCTTGGGGGTTTTTTAAAAACAATTTGCAAAATACGACCATGGGAAAAAAAAGAGCAGAAAAAAAGGGAAACTTTTGTGAAGACAGCAGGAAAAGTTTTTACAATAGAAGTCTATTTTAAAATGATTACAGCGTTTTTCCAGGGTTTTTAGGAAAAAGAAAAAACCCGAGAAAAAACGGACCCTTTTTTTTCTGTGCAGGGGTAGACATGGCCTTAAAATTTTAAGGGATTTTTTAAGTGTAAAAAAAATTTAAAGTTTAAAAGAAAAAAAAACCCAATATTTTTGACACCCTTGCAACCTGCCCTTTCCAGGTGTTTAAAAAAGACTAACACCTTACAGTTTGGGCCCCATTTAATGATAGTGTTCAAAAATTTGGCACAGGGGGGTTTAAAAAACCCTCTAGTTTTTAAAGGCCGGGTTTTTATACGGCTTTATTTTGCCCGGAAATTTTTTGCCGGTTTCTGGGGGCGCCCCGTTTTGGCGCTTTCAAACGGGGCCCCCAAACCGCGGGGATAATTAAAATAATCCCCCCCTTTTTCAGAGGGAAAGGTGGGTTATTCGGGTTCCCCCTCCCCGGGTCGGCAAATTTTCCCCCGGGGGGGAGAAAGGGGACCTGCAAAATTAAACCAGGGCGCAATATGCCGCCGGGGGATAAAGAAAATCCCATGGGGCCGGGGGCCGCGCCCCCCCGGCACCTTTTTTAACCGGGAAATTAAGCGAAAACCAGCTTGCAAATCCCGGGTTTTAATAAGACGGTGGGAAACCCTGGGGTAACTTGAAAAACCATTTTTTAAGTTGGGGTTACTTTATGCCACTAAAACTGCACTAGGGGACGTTCATGCCAAGGGGCCCAAAACCCCCTTTTCCCCCAAAATAAGGGCACCCCCTTTAAAATAAACATAGTTCTTTTTTTTATGCCAAATTCCGAGTTTTGGGTGCTTAAAAGCCTTTAAAGTTTGTGATGAAAAACTAAAGTTTTATTAACCCCTTAACGACCTTTGGGGATAAACCATAAAGTCCAGGCGTTTTGGAAATTTTCCCACCTGGAAATAAAGGGGTTCTCATTTAGGGGTCGCGGGGGAAATCTAAAGCAATTCGCCCCGATTGGCGCGGGGTTCAGCTGTATTTACAGCTGACCCTCCCCCCGCATTTGGCCCCCGACCCCGGATACTCCCGGGGGGGGGGGGGGGGGGGGGGGGGCGTTTTTCCCCTTAAAATTTTCGCGACCGCGGATCCAATAACTTTTGAGAAAAACCCGGGAAAAGGGGTCGCTCCTTCCCGCATCCTGTGGAGGGCATCAGCCCCCGGGTCGGGCGATCCGTTTCAGCCCTTTTCCCCCTGACAGAAGGGTTTTCCGGGGGGTCGTTTACGTCCCGAGGGCCCCCCGTGGCCCCGTGGGCATGACCCGGGATCGGACTGACAGTTTCATAGGAACCCCTTTATACAACAAGCTATGTACTTTATTTTTCCCCATTGAATGAGAGATCTAAAGATCTTTTCATTCAAAATCCCCTATGGGAAAAGTAAAAAAATAACGTGAAAAAAAAATTTTAAAAAAAGTGAAAAAAAAGTAAAACACAAACACGGAAAAAAAAAAAAAAAATGTTTTCCACCCCTTTTTTCCCCCTTTTCAAACGCCAATCCCCCAAAAAAAATCAAAAATAAAAAAAAGTACCCATAATTTTTGGGGTTTTTCTTAAAATAAAAAAAACTAAAAAATTTTGGGGGGGAAACGCCAAAATTACGACCCAAAGATAAAGCAAAAATTTCCCCCGGATACTGCAGGGGAACCCCTTTTTAAAAATAAAAAAAAAAACCCCTACAGGATTGCAAATATTTTTTTTAACCCCGGGCTCCCCAAAAAAAGGGTTTAAAACGATCAAAAAGCCTTGTCCCCCCCCCAAAAAAAGATAAATAATAAAAAAAGGGCAACTCATCCGCAAAAAAAAAGTTTCCCTTTTTTTTTCAACCCGCTCCAAACACAGAAAAAATTTAAAAGTTAGGCTCCAGGGCTTTTGGGTGATGGGAAAAACCCTAAATTTTTTTTGGTTGAAAAAAAAGTGTTTTTTTTGTATAAAAGCGGGAAAAACAAAAAAAAAAAATCGTTGTATTCGTATTTTACCTGCTGAGTAAAGCTACCTGTCTAAATACCGTACAAATGGGCCGCTAAAAAAAAATAAAAATAAAAAACACTAACCCAAGAGTCTGTATTTTGTTTTAAAAAAATCTCACAAAAACCTTAATTTAAAAAAAAAAACAAGCATCGATGCACCCCCTAATGGTAGCCAATTAAAAAAATTGGGAAATCATCCCCCAAAAAACAAGCCCCTACACAGCTCTTACACAGCAAAAAAAAAAAAATTAGGGGTGTCAAAAAAAGGAAAAACATAAAAAAAGCAATTTTTTTTTTAGACAAAATTTTTACTTTTGGTTTAAAAATAATAAAAACAAAAAAACTATAAAAAAAATCAAAATCATTGGGAAAATTGGAAAGACCCCCATTTGTAAAAGGGTTTTCACATCATTTTCACGGGAACGGGCCCAATTCAGTAAAATTGAAACCAAAAAACAATGACCGGGAAATGCGTTTTCCCCCCCTTTTTTAAATTGCCCAATCCCAAAAAAAAAAAACTATGGGAACACCTTTTTGTGCCAAAAAAGCGGGAAAACAACCCAGATGAGAATCCCGGGGGGGTTTTGAATCCAAAAAGGGGCGACTTCTGGGATGTTCGCATGTTCTGCTTACTTTGGGGCTTTGCAAAATGCGACATGGCCACATCCTCTAATCTGCGTTCAAAAGCCAAATTAGCTCTCCCTCCTTATACGCCCTGCCATGCGGCCCAACTAGCAGTTTACACCCACATGTAAGGGGTATTGCCAAACTTGGAAGAAATTGCTTAACAAAGTTGTATGGTTCCTTTTTCCAGGATTCTTGTATATGTGAAACATTTTTAAGCCTAAATTGCAGATTATTGAAAAAAAATGTTTTTTTACTTTTCACAGCCTTATGCTAAATAATATTGTGAATCACCTGTGGGGTTTCTATATACTTCAATGCACCCTGGATATATTCCTTAAGGGGTGTTTGTTGTTTCCAATATGTGGTCTATTTAGGAGTTGTTTATTAAGTTTTAGCCTCCTTAGGTGTCCCAAACCTGAAATGGCGTAAATAAAATTCGTAATTGTATTGAAATGAAGACCTCAGAGGTTCCGGTAGGTGATCATCCTTTTCTGGGGCTTATGGTTGAGGCCAAATAACTGCGAATAGGGCCACTATGGGGATATCTCTAAAAATCGGCAAGAACTAGGGGAATTGATATTAAGTTGCATTTTTACCTCCGTCACATTTACCGTATTCCAGTGAATAATGGATATATATGAAAATCTGCAAAAAAAGTGAAAATTTTGAAATTTCACCTCCACTTTGCTTTAATTTCTGTGAAATATCTAAAAGGGGTTATCAAACTTCCTAAATAGTGTTGATAAAATACGTTAAGGGTTCTTGATTTCTTAGATGGCGTCCACTTATGGGGGTATCTATCATGCAGGGCCTTCAAAGCCACGTCAAGCCAGAATGGAGTGGTCCCTAAAAAATGTATTTAGCAAAAAAAGAGACATTTAAAAATGATGAAATCTATAGTGACATATGGTAGATGTAGTTTATAAAAACTATTTTGTGGTGGAATATTTATCTGTCTTGCACGCAGAAATTTTTTGAAACTTTCAAAATCGCTATTTTTCCAAAATTTTCATGAATTTTTGATATTTTTTCACAAACAACAAGGATTGTATGGATAATATATTTTCTTACTAACCTTAAAGCACACAATGTGTCTCGAGAGGAAAACAATCTCTGAATCACATGGATAGGTAAAAGTGTCAAAAGTTTTTCTCAACATAAATGGACACGTAGATTTCAAAAATAGGGCTGTGTCAGGAAGGGTCAAAAACAAGGCTGGGTCCTTCAGGGGTTAAAGAGTACTATCACTTTTCTTGTTTAATTCATACCACTGGAAGCTGTTTGAAAAACAATAAGGATTTTCATTAGAAGTCATTTAAATAAAGTGACCATTTCAGTGTAATGTCACCATGTGTGGACTCGAGCCTCCCGACTTCAGGATGAAGTCGCCGCCAGGGAGCTTTCAGGAAGCTCCCAGAGCTTGATCGTGGTGTGACGTCACACTCCCATAATCCCCAGCCAGCACAGACTGCCGGGGGGACAGGGAGAAACCTGTGGATAGAGCTAGATGTGTGTGAGTCACTGAGCTACAGTTGCGGGACGGCTGGGTGCTAGATTGCTGTGTGGAGAGTCAGGAGGAGCCTCCACTAGTTCAGTTCTCCCAGCCGTCCTGCTCTGAATTACACTGTGACCTGCAGCAGGAAGAGGCAGGATTTACACGGGAGCAGGGGCGGACCTTATCAGATGAGGCTTCATCTGCTCATCTTATGTAACACCACAGAGCTTTCCCTGAGCAGGAGGAGGATACAAAAACGGCTGTGTACAGCGCTGGGTCTGCAGGACCTCCTCCCCATCTCCAATTCAGTGACAATACAACTCCTGACCAGACCCCTGCTAACCCTTAGGCTATGTTCAAACGGCTTAATTACCGGGAAGTAATTACCCCCGCAATTACGCCGTGTGGACGGTGGGGCGGGGGGAGCGGGGCGGAGTAAGCAGGGGGCCGGGACTTCGCCGGCCCATAGGCACTCCTGCTTGCGGCGCGTATTACGCCGCTAGAAAGTGACATGTCAATTATCTCCCCGCCCGGAGGGATTTTGCCGGGCGGGGGAGAGGAGACGTAATCCATAGTTTCTATGAGACTGTTGAATTAACCGTAATGAATGGGACGTTTTCGGCCCATTAATCTGGCGCACTTCGGCGCGTAATTACGGACCGAAAATAAGGCCTTATAAGCCGTAGTGTGAACATGCCTTTACACACCCACACACTACACACCCACACACAGCTGTCACGAAGGGATCTGCTGCTTGAACAGGTAGAAATGTTGTAGTGCTCAGAGTGAGAGAAAAATAAATGCATACAGTGTAAAGGTTTACAAGTGTGTTGTTAAGTGTTTATATATGATAGACTTATATGTTGGGTATAGTTATTGTAGATTGGTATTTTTTTTTAGGTGTGTAATATAGATGAAAATGTGTGTCTTGTATATATGCGTAGATGTGTATATGTATAATTGTATATGTATGTGCATATAAAGTGTGCCTGTGTATATATGTGCTTTTTTATTTACAGATGTATATAAATATATATATATATATATATATATATATATATATATATAGATATATATTATTTGTAGTGTATTTATAAATACATAGTGCACATACATAAACATGATACATGTATACATCTTGCATTATATATATTATATATATATAATATATTATATACATACATAACACACACCACACACAACACACACATACAGACACACGTTTTAATCTATGCACACCTATACGTAAATACAAATCTACATAACTATACACACATACATGTCTATCTATATATACACAGGACTTGGACTATTCTGAAGGATCCGGCTGGTTTGAAGGTTATGATATCCATCTGCCCTTCAAACCCAGTCGATCCTTCAGGGACAGTCCTCAAGTTTCATTCAATCCATCCTTCCTCCATCCATCCATCCCCTTCAGGACAGTCCCGGATTCCATGGGTTATCCCTTGAGACTCTGCGCTTTTTAGCTGGTTGCATTGACCTCAGACCACACACGCAGTATGCGTTACTTGCCAAGTCTCCTTGAACTTTGATGGTAAGGCCAGCAAGTATTGACGGTGGACCAGACTGCTTTATGCTTAGTGGCACCAGGAAGCAACATTAGGACGCGTCTGTCTTTGCCCCGCCCCACAGGCTAGATAAACTGCGTGGTCACCACGCGGATTTCGCTCGCAACTACAGCTTGAATAGGGGCGGGGGGCGCTGCCCACTGGCCCCCATAGACTTTATTATCCTGCACCTGGATAATGTGCAGTCACTTTTTCCCCGCTCGGCGGGATTCGCGGAGCGGGGAGGAGCGTCCGGAATACATAGTTCTCTATGAGAACTGTGGATTCACCGTAATTACTGCGAAGAGGGAAACCGTACTCAGGAAATTTGTTAATTTCGGGGCAACGAGAAATAGCAGTTAACATTTAGACCCTTGTGTCTAGACAGAAAAATGGGTAGATTGAAAGCCTAAACGGTAGTAAAATATTTATGCTTTAAATAGAAAAGGATTGTGCATTAGAAAACAAGTTGAGGGGGACAAATTTTGTTAAAGTAAAAAAAAAAAATTATTAAAAAAAAAAAAGTTAAAAATCACCCCTTTTTCCCTTTTTTTAAAAAATAAAAAAAGGGATAAAAAAGGGGGGACCCCCCTTTTAAGGTCCCCTAAAAAAACCCTTTTCAAAAAAAAGGGGGACCTTTTAAAAATTATAACTTTTAAAAGCCCATAACGCTGAACACGGGAAAAAAAAAAAAAAATCAAAAATTTGTGGTTTTTTTGGGCCCTTTTTTATATCCCTAAAAAATTGGGAAAATAAAAAATAAAAAAAAAATTCACCTGAAATCCCAAAAAAGGGTTTCCCAAAATAAAAGGTTTTTTCCTCAGATGAAAAAAAAAAGGCCCCTTTACTCGGGGCCATAGGGGGTAGAAAAAAAAGTTACTGGCATTTCTACAGAAAAGGGAAAAAAAACAAAATTTTTCACAAAAAATAAAAAAAGCCTATAAAAAATTTGGTACCCAACCAAAATTTTTTTATAAGGCATCCCAAAGGGGTTTTGGGGGTTTTTTTTGGGCAATCAGGGGTTTTTTTAATGTTTTATTTTAAAAATTTTTGCTGTTATAGCCTTTATTTTTTTTTTGAACTTATCTGCAGCATACTCTTTTAACTTTCCCCCAAAAGGACAGTAGAAAAATTACACAAAATTTAGGTAGCGGGAAATTTTTTATACAGACACACATAAATAATAAAAAAAACCCCTTTTAAATTTTTTCCCCAATTTTTCAAATGTTAAAAGGGGAAAAAATAAGTGGCTTCTTTGTTTCAAAATCGGGTTTTGTTTTTCTTCGGGAGCTGAGAAGCAGACAAACTGCGGGTGCAAAAAGCCGGGAAACCTGGCGCATACGGTTTTAAAATGGGGGGTGGTTGGCCTGTATGACCACCCTTTGTTTAACTGCCACCCCAAAAAATTGGCCGCTCCCGTTAGCTTTTTAAAAAGGGGGTTTTGCCCTTTTTTGTTTGGGTCCTCTTTAACTAAACGGGCTTTAAATGTACATTTAAAAATACCTTTTAAAAGCAGAATTAAGCAAAATTTACCTTACGTTTGCAGGAAAAACTAATTATTTGCTGTTCAAAAAATAAAAAACCGGTGCGGGAAAAAAGCTCAGGGGTTAGATGAACAAGTTGTCAGGTGGCAGGTTCCAAGCATATCCAGAAGAACGGTGTATGAAAAGCTTGAAGGAGGCCGAGCTCAGATAAATATCTAGTACATGTGTTTCTAACACCAAAGCAAAACAAAATTAAGATCCAAAACATTTTTTATATCTTCTTAAAAAAAACAGGTGGTTAGCTATTCCTCATAGCTGACGCATTTCAAGCTTTTCATCGTAGCTTTGGAAATGGAAATTGGGGGGTTTTTTAAATGAATTTTATTTGCCAATTTTAAACCCCAAGGGGCCCCCCAAAATTTTTTACAGAGAAAAAAATAAATTTTTTGGCTTCTACATTGTTTAGCTTAGGTTTAAAAAAACCGCTTTAAAATCTGGGAAATTTTAAAAAAATTGTTTTTCCCTGAAGAAACTGCAGACCAGTAAATTTTGGGTGCAACATTTTTGAATGTACTGAAAAAGTATCCTGACATACCGACTTCTATACTTATGAAAACATATGGCAAATGGTTCTACAACATTTCTCTATACAAGCTGAAAATAAACACCAAATATAGTACAAATTTAGTCCCCGACATCCACAAATGGATATAAAAAAAATTGGGGGGGAAAAAAAGCCCTGAAATTTATAAGCAAATTCTTCTGCAAAACCAAGGGAAAATAGGGAAAACAAAATTTTATAAAAAAAAAAAATCTGCAGTGGGTCGAAATTGGGGGGCCCCACAGGAAAAAAAATTGTTTACTAAGATAAATATTTTTTTTATGTTTGCTACATTTTCTGGAATTACTATCAACAAGCAAAGCTTTTTTTACTGAAAAACTATGGGGCATTTTTCCTTTTAATAGCTAGTATAACATCTCTTTATGTGTGAATATAGGGACTCACGGGCTGTGAAAATCCAGATAGTACTATGTAAATTTTTTTTTAAATGAGGGTAAATTTTAAAAGGGAAATTTAAACTCTTTTTTTTTAAAATGCTTCAAATTTTTGCTCAGACTGGGGTTTTTTCAATGGCCTAAAACCCTATAGGATAGAGAAGTAGAGATTCATTTCAGGATAGCAGCTCCAGCCTTGATGAGAATGTGTTGTAGAAAAGGACTAGAAAGTTCATTAGAACAAAGCTAAGTGCAATTCAGTTGAACAGCACAATTTCCCAACAAAAGCTCTCAAACTGCAAACTAGTAAAAGCCTTTCTTTTTATCCACCTTTGTCAGCTCTTTGCATTGTTTATTGATTAGCTGTAATGCTGCTGTCAGTATTTTACCAATACTCTGATAAGATCTCATGACTGGCATTTTGCCTTTTTAAAACCTTCTACACATGACTACATTCAAAAAAATCTCAGTCTCCAAATCAGATGTGTTGATGACTGTCTACGTCTTTTTATTATTATTAATGCTCTTGGAAGCCCGGGATATTGAACAGTAATTAGGATCCACTATATCTGCTGTCGGGATACACTTGAAAAGGTCACTTTGCAGGCAAGAAACCTTTTATGTACCTATATTTTTTTTTCATCTGCGATTATCATTAATGTAACGATGCTTAACATATTTATATCAGCAAGGGAGCATGACAGATTGTTTAGTTCATTTGAAAAGATGCAGTAATCATCTGCAGGCAATTTTATGGCAATACCATCTCTGTTTAACCTTTCGTTCTAGCTTCAGGTGGTATTATTGGCTTGCATTTTTAATATGTGGTGGGAGAGAGAGCGGAAATGCGCATATTGTTGTAATGTTAATTGAACAAGTCTTATGTAGACTGTAATCACTCAGAAGAATAGTACTCCACAAGGTGCTATTAAGTTGAGCGAAATAAAAAGTTTGAGTTAGTTTTAATGGCAGTATGTCTGGAACAAGTTTTTCTTCTAAATGTTGCCATTCAAGTGCCCAACTGGTGTCTTTCACTAAAATAAAATATGATCCACTTGACTTTGTCACACGAACGTCTAACATATGAAGCTAGGGCATAAATATTATTCATGTTGAGATACAAGAGTCGGAAAGTGAAAAGTAGTGTGTATTCCAGATTTGTGTTTTTCATGCAGAGGGAACTTTTTATGGATGTAAATGTGGGTCCTGTAAAGCATTATGTCTTTTGTAGTGAGGGCTTTTTGCTACTACTGTGTGAGTTAGAAACCAATGTAGAGGGTCATCATTTTATACTTAAAAGCATTCTTTTTAATGTTGGGTCAACAGTTTGGGAGACATGTCTGAAAACTGTCTTGGTCTAAGAATTTTCTTGTTGCCCTTAGCAACCAATCAGCGTTCCAATTTCATTTAATATAGTGCTCTGAAAAAAAGAAAGGGGAACCCTGATTGGTTGCTATGGGCAACAAGAAAAGTCTTAGACCAAGACAGTTTTCAGACATGCCCCCCTTTGCGTCTACATGCCAGTTTATGGCATCCCAGGGTTTGTTCTGATTGTAATTATGTAAACATTGCAATGATATATTATATATTTAGTATTATATATAACACACGTAGCCTATACAATTTTTTTTTAAAATATACACACCTACTATTCTAATAGACTCTCTTTTGATATAATTTGTAAAGCATACATTTATAGCAA
>JAODAL010085137.1:0-10682 GCA_025379985.1 Phyllomedusa bahiana
TATTCCCTTCATAATAAACTACAGAATGACTCATACAAAAAACAAACTATTATAGCCCTTTACCTTTAAAGGCTTTATTGCAGCTTTTTTATTAAAAACATTTTTGCTCGAGAAATTGGGGCTTCATACCTGGCGAAAAGAGCTAGAAAGAAAAAATATTTTAAGATTAATACAAGTGAAAATGCTTAGTAAAGAAAGTCATTGAGAATGCCTCAATTAGGCCGTGTTCACACGGCTTATTCCCGCTCACAAATCCCGCGTGAATAAGGGGCGGGACGGGGTCGCGGCCGAAGCGCGGGCCCCATAGACAATGCATTGTTTACGGGGGGCCCCGTAGCGCCGTAAAAAATGTTCAGTCACTTTCTCCCCCCGCGGCGGATTCGCCGAGCGGGGAGGAGCGAGGGAATCCACGTTCTCTTGAGAGCAGGGGGATTACGTAAAGACTCCGAGTTTGGGCGGACTGCAGCGCAAACCCGGGCCGGAGTACTGGAAAATTTCCCGGAAAAAATAACCGTTAACGAGGCCTTCAGTTATTGGGTTTAAATTTCCTTAACCCCTTAAAGGATTGTTAAATTACGGCTTTCGCCTGTCAGTGTCCCTGTAAGTTAACGAGGGGCGGCTTCTTGGTCTGTCTCTTTTGCTCCCCTCCCCCTCCCATCGCCCCACAGGCAGCTATGAACTTTTATACGGGGGGGGGGGGGGGGGGGGGGGGCGGGTTTGCTCTCAAGAGTTCCCCCTGTGTGGCCTCCCTAGGTCTGTTACAGGGAGGGTGTCATGAGTGTAGAGGGTCGTGAAGCTGTGGTATGCTAATAGAGAAAGGGGGGGATGCTGTTTTCCTATATCCCCTGCTTAGCTTACAAATCTCCACATCTCCAGCAACAAAAAGGGAAGTGTTACTATCTAAGGATGTTCATAATACAGGAAGCATAAAGTATTCAATGCCTGATCTGTACAGTTTTAGTATGTCACAGTTCCAAAGACATTCATGATTAAAGTAACAGACAGGGTCACTGCTGTCAATCATTGTGTAGAGAGCAGGAGGAAGCAGGGACACACAGGGGTTTCCGGCTGCATGGCACAGACGCCCGAGTCCTCCCTCCCCTCCTTCCACTCCAGAAGCATTCTGTGCGGGAGGGGCTCTCTGCTCCGACCTGTCTTCAAAGGTGAGGAGTCATTCAGACCTGACAGCCAGTAAGATAAGGATCAACAGGTCAGCTACTATAGAGATTTGAGAAGCTGATGTAGTAATACTAACAGGGCTAGCTCAAAATCAGTAGGACATTTGTAATGAACATATATTGCAAAGCTGTTTGTTTTTTAAAGATCTTTAAATTAAAACCCAATCATTGTAGCGAGACAACCCCTTTAAGGGGGTTGTCTCACTACAAGGATTGCTGCTTGTTATGTTAAAGGTCTTGCAAAAACAAGTCACTTTGCAATATGTGTCCATTAACAGTGTCCTACCTATTCCTAGATATCCCTCTTGTATGGGCTGCATCAGCTCTTCAGGTCGCTATAGCTACAGACCTGTTTGATCTATCCTGATAGGGGGGGGGGGTGCCAGCACTGGTTGCTATAGCTACAGACCTGGCTTCTACTGCAGCCTAGTAGAAGCAAGTAAACACGCCCCTGAATTCAAAGTGAAACCAAGAAAACAGGACTAAGGCAAGATGAATCAATGTAGTGAGACAACCCCTTTAAGAGTTCAAATCACCCCCCTTTTGCCATTTTACAAATACAAAAATTTTTTAAAAGTTACACATATTTGGTATCACCGCGTCCGAAAAAGTCCGATTAAAATATAACATTTATCCCGTAGGCTGAACAAATCCAAACGCCAAAATTGTGTTTTTTTGGGTCATTTCACGTTATTAAAAAATTGGAATAAAATTGATCAAAGAAGTTGCATGCAGTCCAAACTGCTAGCAAAAATAAGTACACTTCAGCCCGAAAAAAAAGCACCCTCACTCATGTCCGTGTTAGTACAAAAGATGTCGCACAAAATGGCGGCGCAAATTTCAAGAATAGAAAGTGTTTGGAATTTTTTTTTACGGTACCAACACATAACAGAAACCCTACATGTTTGGTATTGGCGGATTTGTATCAACCTGTAGAACACAGATAACACATTTTTACCGAAGAATGAACGCCACCAAAAAAAAAAACAAAAAAACACCCACAAACATGACGTAAGTATGTTTTTATTCACACTTTACCCCACTTAGATTTTTTTTTGCCGTTCCCCATAATATTCTATGGTAATATGAATAACACCATTAGAAAGTACATCTTGTCTAGCAAAATAAAATAAAAAAATAAAAGCCCTCACATGTCTATGTAGGTGGAAAAATACAAAAGTTATGGCTTTCAGAATGCGAGTAGGGAAAAAATTTAGAGCCATATTATTATGACCGTCCGTCAGGAAGGGGTTAAAAACACATGAAACGCTATACTTTTCTGTACTAGTGCCCCCCCCCCCCAAAAAAAAACACCACCACACAAAATGGAAGTCAATATCAATAGGATTCAACAGGACAGACTATTACATCCCAGTTTTGCAGAAGGAGGGGAGGCACTGCTCACATTCACAGACAATAAAAAATACAATTATAAACTAAGAGGAAATTATACCTGCTACCACTATGGTTAACATTTATTATCCATGTTCGAAGAAACTGGAAACTGTGGAAAATAACAATAAGGTCTTGGCTTAGTTCAACTATAATCAAGTCTCTTGCTTGTGAGGAGTCTGCCACACTGCAATCGGGCTAGTCTGCCTGTATCATGTCATAGAGCAAGAGAAGTTGAGCTTTCCCAGCAAACCATACGGTCCAGTTTCACCTGGACTGTGGGCTAAATCTCTGCTCAAAAAAAGTTTGCTGGGATTTTATCATTTATAGCAAAATCTTAGATAAACCCACAGATGAATGGCACGCCTGCCTTTTCAGCACATTAATCGACATTTAAAAGACGATGTTCATATTCACTTTCCCCCACTTTTTACACGGATTTTCCACATGGTACATTTTCTGCTTGTTTCCAGTTCTGGTTCCGTTAATGAAGGTGCTGAGGAACTAATCAGCCCACTAGCTCAGGGCTCATGTTACCACCAGAGTAACCAGCTTTCATCTTTTCACCCCTATAAGGCTATGTTCACACGGCTTATCTTGGGGCGCATTTCGCCACGTATTGAGAGCGTACTGCGCCCCAATCATTACGGTAATCCACAGTTCTCAGAGAACTATGGATTACACCTCCTCTCCCCACGTATACAATACGATCGTATTGTAGGCGTGGAGAGAATTGACGTGTCATTTATTAATGGCGCTTACGCCAAAGCGGCGTTCACATGAGAGATCGCCGCTGCGGGTTTCAAAAGCGCAACTCTGTTCCGTCTTGCAAAGAATTGACATGCAATTCTTTGCAAGACGGATCCGAGTGGCACTTTTGAAACACGCAGCGGCGATCCCTCAAGTGAAAACGCCGCTGCGTGTTCGTCATAGCAAGCAGTGATAATCTCACTGCTAATTGTTTAGATCCATCTTGGGGTCCGCTCTGTTGGCCCCAAGACGGATCTACAAAGCGCTTGTAACACGGATTGAAAACTCCGTGTGAACAAGCTCTAATCTACTGTATTTGGTCATTTGTAATATACTTAACATTTCAGAGAGGGCTTCACTGGGGAGTTTTTTTTTTTGTTGAGACAACCCCTTCAAGACTCATATCTGTATATGTTCTAACACTGGGGTCTCAACCAGTTAGAGGAATAGGAGGTACACAGGCATTCAGATATATAACTCGCTGAGCATGTTTAACATGTGGTGCAATCTGTGCAAGCCCCATCTCCTCTCGTGCAGGATTCCCCCCTCTCCCGCCTGCCTTTTGATTTAGTGGTAATTTCAGGTTTCAGCTCAACTATGTTTCGTGCCGTTACAACCTGCTGATGACACACTGAGCTCAGTGGCCACTTCCATCCGAAGGCACCCTGTTTGAAGCCTGGCTATGGTGGGGTACTGTTGATCAATTGTAAGGTGCTTTCTTGGTCTCTGATGTCAAAACGTGAACAGTATGATGAGGAGGACTGTTTAAATCCCAATTCAAATGAATCCCCTAAATTTATTGGGCGATTCAGGGATTAAACACCTGTTGGGAATTTAGCCATTAAGCTTCTCGTTAGAGATCAGCAAGTTGTGCAACACATACTGAAACACTGGATAGTTGGACATGTGCATTCTACAGTTAAAGGAGTTGTCTCACGACAAGGATTGTCTTTTTATGTTAAAGATCTTGCAAAAACAAGTCACTTTGCAATGTGTGTCCATTAACAGTGTCCTACCTATTTCTAGATATCCCCTCTTGTATGGGCTGCATCAGCTCCTCAAATCGCTATAGCTACAGATCTGTTCTCCCTCTCCTGATAGGCTGCCAGTGCTAGCTGCTATAGCTACAGACCTTGTGTCCTCAGCAGTAAATCACTGCAGGACAGTAGTAGCCAATAGACACTGAATACAAAAATGAAACCGAGAAAACAGGACTTTGGTATGATGAATTGATGTAGTTAGACAACCACTTTAATAGATGGTGTCTGTGCATTAAAAAAAAATGTTATGCTCACCATAAAATCGTAACTAAATATTCCAAACTTTTGGATAGTAGTGTAAGTGGGTTTACATGATTTGAAGCAGAATTCCTGAGTAAATAGCAGGGCTGTGGAGTCGGCAAGCCAAAGCCCCGACATTTCCCAAACCTCCGACTTCTGACTCCCTCATACATGGCGCATGTTTAAGTGATAACTTTCTTGTAAAATGGGGAACACAGGCTGTTTATCGCCTTTGATACAATAACAAGCATTTAGGTAGAACAGACACTGACAAACAAAATTTTAAAAATGTTTTGATCTTTTGAACACTTGTGGGTGGTTTTTAAACAAAAACTATTTGTAGCCAAGGGCCAGTCTGCCCAACACTGGGAAGTTAGAAGAGACCTGGGATCAATTTTGGTCAAGACATGCTTAATATGACCAACCCCGAAGGAGTCAGGCAGACTAAAGCCAAAGGTGGGGTTTACCAAATACTAACAAAATAATAAAAGTTAACATTTTGATTTGTAGGACAAACAGTAACAATGCATTACAGGAAAGAATCCAGAACTAAGCAGATGCTAAATCTTGCATGTCAAATTTATGTATAGATGTAAGAGACTGAAATAAAAATTATAATAGCCTCAGTACAAAGCTGTATGGATGTAGATATGGAGCCTGAGCCATGTTCACACGGCTTAAATGGCCGTATTTCGGTCCGAAATTACGCGCCGAAAACGGCCCATTCATTTACGGTAATTCACAGTTCTCATAGAGAACTATGGTTTAAACGTCTCCCTCCCCACCCGGCGGGAGATAATTGACATGTGAATTACTAGCGGCGTAAACGCGCCGCTGGCAATTCAAGTCTATGGGCCGGTGAAGTGCCGGCCCCCTGCTCAGTCCCCCACTCCCGCCCCCGGTCACACGGCGTAATTGCGGGGCGTAATTACGCCCTGCAAATACAACGTGTGAACATAGCCTGAAAGTCTCACAAGCTCAAACCATTGTTACCATTTTTCTTGTCAGTGTAAAAGATATTTATTGGATATGACTTTAGAACACAAAAAAGAATGTAAATATGCAAAACACTGCAGGAAGATTTGTGGAGTCTCTGAATTTGATCTGAGAAACAGTATTGCCTCCATCAGATCCTGCATACATGACCTCACATCTGATCTCATTATTTCCAGGCTAGAGAATGGCCTCTCTACACTAACTTGGGTTGGGGGCAAAGCTGTGACCACAGATGCAACATCTCTAACAATGTCAGGGTATAAAGGAATTGCCTCAGCCAGTTTTGATGAATGGTTGAACTCTTCTACTTCTTTGAAAGCAGGTGAAAAATTTTGCTGAAATCTTTTTGCCATGGAGCAAAATTCTTTACCCCTGGGGAAAGCGCTTTGCCTGCTCCATGTCATCAATTATACTCCTCATGTGATGAGGCTGAAAAATATGGGACATTAGCGCGGGCCGGTCCCAATTCCTCTTGCTTTTTGCACTGCATCGAACTAACTGGACCAACTATTATATATTTTGGAGTCGGCCCCATTTTATTCCCAAAACCCTGCAAAATAGGCCGACTCCGACTCCACAGCCCGGGTAAATACTGCAGAAATTCCCTGTGAGCCAGGGCTGGGGAGTCGAGTCGGGGGCTATTTTGCAGGAGTCGGAGTCGTCATAAAAGGGACCGACTCAGACCCCCCAAAATATATAATAATTTTGGTCCAGTTAGGTTCGATGCGAAGAGCAAGAGCACTTGGGCCCGGGGCCAGTGCTACTGCTCCCATATCTTCAGTCTTATCACATGAGGAGTGTAATTGATGACATGGAGCAGGCAAAGCGCTTCCCCCAGGGGAAAAGATTCCACTCCCAGGGCAAACAGATTCAGCAACATTTTTCACCTGCTTTCAAAGAAGCAGAAGAGTTCAACCATTCATCAGACCTGACTGTGCCTGAGGCAATTCCGTTATACCCTGACATTGGATGTTGCCCCTGTGGTCACTGCTTTGCCCCCAACCCAATTTAGAGAGGCCGTTCTCTATTCTAGAAATAATGAGGTCAGATGTGAGGTCATGTATACAGGATCTGATGGAGGCAATACTATTTTCAGAACAAATTCAGAGACCCACAAATTTTCCCTGCAGTGTTTTGCATATTTACAATTTTTTTGTGTCCTAAAGTCATGTCCAATATTTGACAATGACAAGCAAAATGGTAACAATGGTTTGAACTTGTGGCTCCATATCTCTCCATCCACTACAGCTTTGTACATGAGGCTACTGTAATTTTATATACAGTCATCTTACCTATCTTATACATAAATGTGACTTGCAAGTATTTAGCATCTGCTTATAGTTTTGCTCCTAAAAATCTAAGTGTTAATTGTTATTTTTTTGTTTTTATTTGGTAAATCCACCTTTTTTTTTCAGGTCTGCCTGAATCCTTCTGGGCTCGGGAATCATATTCAAGCAGGTCTTGCCCCAAAAATCTGATCCCAGGTCTGTTCTACATGTTCCCCAGGTTGGTGCCGACTGGACTTGGATACAAATACAGATTTGTCGTCCACTCTACCCACAAGTGTTCAAAAGATCATTGTTACCCTTTTGCTTGTCAGTGTCTGTTCTACCTAAATAGCTTGATTATTTTATCATAAGGTAATAAACAGCCTGATGTTGCCACTTTACTACAGTAAAGTTATCACTTAAACATGCGCCGTGTATGAGGGAGTCAGGAGTCTGAGGTTTGGGAAATTGAGGAGTCGGGGCTTCGGCTTGCCGTCCACAGCCCTGCTGTGAGCACGAAGCTGTCAATCACTATGTGTGCAAGGTAAGCCACATTTTCACTATCTTAATATTTTCTCTGCTCCAAATCCTATACATCACAGAACTCCGCTTCCCTCTCTTTTATCGTATTACAACCTTAGACATGGCAGCATAAACCATCCGACAGGTTTACTTAAAGCCTCTTTCAGATTAGAAATCTAACCTGTTTGGTTTATGCTTCCCTGAAAGCAGCGTCATTATACACACAAGCCAGAAAAGGAACTTATTCATATATTGACAGAGAACTATCCTAAGGCTCGGACCACACAGCATAGGACAAAAGAGACAAAAAAAAAAAAAAAAGGCGCTGAAAACCAAAACCTAAGAACTGCTTTGAACTTCAGTTTTTGTCCAAAACAGCTGTATTTTCGATGAGTGTTTTGGGTGGTTTTCAGTTTTTTGGACTGTTTTTAATGTACGCAAAATTCATTTACCTTATTAAACACCAGGGCAATTTTTCAGCCGAACTGTCCGAAAACTGTGCCAAAAAACGTCCGACAGTTTACATAGACTTAAATAGTGAATTTTATGCCCCGCTCGGTCGTTTTTTGCAACATGCTGCAAAAAAAAAAACAGCAGCAGCAAAAACGAGCAGAAAAAAGAAAAAACTGTTCTGTGGAGACTACAGAACGTTTTTACTATTACAGTCTATGGGATGTGTTTTAGTCGTGTTTATCAGCAGTTTTAGAAAGCGAAAAACGCGGAAAAAATTGACTGAAATGCCGTGCTGTGGAGACAGACTTAAAGGGGTGTTATCGCTTCATTAAATGGACTCCCGCATAAGGGGACAGTGAAAACCAGCTACTTTGCAAATGGATGTCATTAGCAAAGCTGCCTTGTTCTCAGTGTCCCTTATCTTGTGTTTTTTATTTACATTGATATCCTTTGTGGGTCTAATCCCTCCTCCTTGCAATTCACTACTGGAGAGCTCATTTACATTCTGTACAGCCCCTGGTCGATTCAAGCAGCGTGATATCTTGACTCAGAGGGTTTGGGCCGTAGCATTTTCTGTCTCCACACCTAGCAGAAACAACTGCAGCAGATTGTACAATGAGAAAACATGACAGTTTGTCCCTGTGCCTAACTCTCCTGCATACACGCAGATCTGTGCCGTTCTTAGAAAGCTGTAAACCATCTCCCGCTGTGAGAGATCAGTGCTCAGATTAGATTGAATGCAGCCGGTGGTATGTATACAGCTCTTATAAAATAAGACTGATAGGGAGAGACACAGTGATATGTGGACTCAGAGGGGGGGGGGGAGTCTCAGGCCAGCAGTGAAGGGGGGGGGATGATGTCATCCAGCTGGGAGGGGAAGAAACGCCCCTGCATTCACAGAGTTGAGAAGCAAAGAGCAGTGTGAATCAGCCGAAGTAAGGAAGCGATACATCCCCTTTAAAGGGGTTGTCTCACTGCAAGGATTGCTTTTTTATGTTAAAGATCCTGGAAAAACAAGTCATTTTGCAATATATGTCCTTTAACAGTATCTTACTTGTTCCGAGATATCCCCTCTTGTGTGGGGTGCATCAGCTCCCCAGGTCGCTATAGCTATAGACCCGTTAAATCTCTCATGATAGGCTGCCAACAATGGTTGCTATAGCTACAGACCTGGCTTCTACTGCAGCCTAGCAGAAACTAGTAAACAAGCCCCTGAATTCAAAATGAAACAAAGAAAACAGGACTGAGCTAAGAGGAATCAATCTAGTGAGACAACCCCTTCAAAAGTAATTCATATGACAGGAGAATAATGACAACATGGTTGAAGGAGGGCAGACAGATTACAAAAAAAAAAAGAAAAAGACTAGAGCGCAACCAAAGCACCAGTTGTGTGCCTTAGTAGCAGTTGTAGAGTATTGATATATATTCTGTTTCTTTCATAAAACTGAGTATTGCTAAATATTCATGCGACAGCCTGACCATGTACATTCATTTTAAGCAACCGACTGGCAAATCATATCCACCCCTAACATACTATGGCAAGTCTAACTGGTCAGAACAAAATTTGAAAAGAGGCAGTACTTCAAAAAAACGCGGTAGTTTACTCACCCAAGAGCAGCTATTGGGTGAATAAACTACCAGATTTTTTGAAGTGCTGCCTCTTTCCAAATTTTGTCTATAGAAGACCTTGATCCAGGTTTGTGGCGTGCACTCAGGTCTTCTTTTCTTTTAGCTGTTGCCGATACTTGCTTTTTTGAAATATTTAACTGGTCAGAACAGTCACTGTAGCTTTACCTCCTTCACACACAGAGCCTTGGAGTACAAGTGTTATAAAACAGCTGCACTTTAATTATAGGCATCAAGAGTCTAAGATGTTAAAAGGGGTTTTATACTGAAGCAAAGCAGTTTGAGGCCACAGAGAACGGGGAGATAACCACGCTTGTGCAGCTCTCCTTGCTTCAAGGCAAAGTACCTTTAATACATATACTGAAAATCACATTTAGACATTGTATGTAGAGGAGAGTCCCATCAGAGGCTACAATGCTCTCATACACAGGTTGAAGCGCAGCTTATCTTACAGACCGCTTGTATATTATAAGAGGGGAGGTCATTTGTTCACAGAACTATCTGTTCTTGGGTTGTCTCACTACAAGGATTGCTGCTTTTTATGTTAAAGATCTTGCAAAAACAAGTCACTTTGCAATATATGTCCATTAACAGTGTCCTACCTATTCCCTCTCGCATGGGCTGCATCAGCTCCTCAGGTCGCTATAGCGACAGACCTGTTCAATCTCTCCTGATAGGCTGCCAGCACTGGTTGCTATAGTTACACACCTGGCTTATACTGCAGCCTAGTAGAAGCCAACAAACACGCCCCTGAATTCAAAATAAAACCAAGAAAACAAGACTGAGGTAAGATGAATCAATGTAGTGAGACAACCCCTTTAAGCATCATGAAAGGTTTAAGAAATCGGCTTTGTTTACTTCGAATAAAATGCCCCACGTACAAAATTAATGGAATGAACATGCACATCAATAATTTACTCCAACATCTTCACAATGAACGAATGGATGCCGTTTACAAATGTAGGAAAGGCAGCTCTACCATACCTTTATAGTAGGAAGGGCTTCCTTATGGTAAAAGACCTTTGGAAGGTCTCACTCAAAAAAGTAGCAAAGGCATATAAAATATTTCTAACAGGGACTGACACAAAGGGCCACATGTATGAAAACTGTCTAGGTCTAAAATTCACTTTGCTGCCCATAGCAACCAATCAGAGCACCCCTTTCATTTCATATAGGGCTCTGGAAAAATTAGAGGGGTGCTCTGGTTGGTTGCTATG
>JAODAL010085138.1:0-10682 GCA_025379985.1 Phyllomedusa bahiana
TGTTAAAAGAATGGGCCAATTCTTTTTTTATGGCACCTCTATGACATTGACATATTACTTTTATTCAAATGAGAATACAGGTCTATCATTTTCCCTTTTCCTACATTTTTTAAACAACAATTTATGACGATCTTGCCTAATAGCCTTAGAAAATGCACTTGCAAGAATTGCCTCATCATATCCCCTTACTCTTAACCTGTCCATAAGTTCCATAGATTGCTGTAAAAAATCACTGTACTCACTATTGTTTCTTCGAAGTCGTAAAAACTGACTATATGGCAATGAATTCTTAATGTGTACTGGGTGAAAGCTGTTATGATGCAATAAAGAATTTGTGGCTGTAGATTTTCTGTACCCCTTAGTTATAATCCTCTCCTCGGTTAAGGTTATTTTCAAATCCAGAAACAAAACCCGATTTATCCCCAAAATCAGATGAAAATTTGGGCATATTCAAATCGTTCTTATTAATATACTGAACAAAATCTTGAAATTGCACCTCTGTCCCTGACCAAATTATCAATATATCGTCTATAAAACGAAATCAATGGACGATATATCTAACAAAAGGATTTTGTACATTATAGATATAATTCTCTTCCCAAAAGGCCAAAAATAAGTTTCCCAAATGTTGGGGCAACTGGGGTACCCATAGCGGTACCTGTTGTGTGTACCACACCTCATCAAATCTAAAGGCATTATGACATAGCATAAAATCCAAAGCCTCACAAATAAAATTAATTTGTTGGGCATCTCTGTTCGTTCTTTCCAAAATGATGATGGCTAATAATCCTCAGAATGTCTTATTTTAGTATAACGGCTGACGACTTCAATAGTCGCCAGCCTAAAATCATTGGCTACTATCACATTATTCAAAGTTTGCAACAGAGTTTTTGTGTCTAATAAAAACGAAGGGACCCCAGATAGCAATGGTCTTAATTAACCAGTCAGATATTGAGACAGGGTTCAGTAACTGAACCCCTCCCAAAGCCACAAAGGGTGGTTGGGTTAGAGATTTGTAAATTTTTTCGTTAAAAAGTACCAATTAGGTTTTAAAAAACAAATTTTCTCAGCAAATTATATTAAAATAAAAACCAATAAATTTCCCTTTGTCTATCTGTTGGTGACACTTTCTCACCCACAAAAAAACCTAAGTCACCAATCTTAGTACTAAATTTCTCCTTCACACGGAACAATCTCATTATCTTGTTTTTTTTTTAAAAATCTTAAACAGATTTAACTTTCCCAAGGATTACTGAGATCTATTTCAAATTGACAAAAATCAAACTTTTTTGCCATACAAAAGTTTAACCCCTTAGACAGAAGAGAAAGAGTAGCAGGACTTAATGCATGATGGGATAAATTGATAATATTAGATCCACTCACCACTTGTTGTTCTGTGGAAATCTGAGGTGCATCCATCTCTACTGTTTCCAAGAGACGTGCTTCCTCTTGAACCCCCCCTCCATTCGGAGGGAAAAATTTTCTTTTTACGGCCACCTTGGCGTGTCCTTCGCCTAAAGGGCCAGATGACATAGAGCCACCAACTGCTCCTATCATCCGATCAGTTCTTTGACCATTCTCTGTAAATCTGTATTCTGTTTCTGCTGTTGCTCTGTTGCTGGTCGGAACCCCCCCGGGGCCCAAAAAAAATTCCCTGGGACACCCCCCTGCACTGTGATTGGATTGCTGACATTCTTTCATCCTTTTTGGGAAAACGTCCATAGACAGGAAAACCCCCGGGCCACCCCCCTGAAACTTTTGATTGGCTACTTGCACATTTCTGTGTTTACTCCCCTTGAGCTGTTAAAATCAAAAGTGAAACCAAGGTCTCCCTGGCTCTATACTCATCCCCCAGCTCTGGGGTGAAGGATCGGGGGAAATTTACGGGCCTTTTTTTTAAAGGGCTTTTGCCAAGGGGTTGATTCACCTCCTCACGGGTTCCAGTCCTTAAGCTGCTATTTGGGAAAAGAGGGAAATTCTGTTCCTCAAATCAATGCAACCCCCCGCCCCTTTATGCCCGTAAACATCTGTATGTAAAAACAAAAGGATTAAACACTGTGTTTGAAAAAGGCTGCTTTTTATGGGTGCAGTGCTTGGGTTGATCACTCCCCCATGACAGAGGTTAGGATTTTCAATCCCCACCCTTAGGTTTTTTTTTTTTTTTTAAATTTTGAAACCATAGGGTAAAGAATGAAAATAAGTGTAGACATCTAAAATTTTTTTCATATACCACACAAAGCTCCCCTATATATGTCCCATCCTCGCAGTCACCCCAAAGCACCCCAACATATGTGATACAATGCATTATTCGGGGGCATGAGACAGAAAATAGGGGGACCCCAAAAAAATTGTAGGGTGTAAAATTTTAAAAATTAAGAAAAATTACATATATATTTTAGGTCTCTCTATTTAAATGTGTAAAATTTTTGGGGGGGGGGGGGAATATTTTTTGGAGGGACTAGAACCCCAAAACCCCCCTTCCTCGAAAACCCCCAAACACTTTTTTACACCTGATGCTCCTCCCCCCTTTTCACTCACATGTCACTGACAGCAAGCAGAGATCTTTTTTTGAAGCTGACTTCTTGTCCTTGTGTTGAGTAAAGATTTTTTCCTGTTGTCAGTAAAATTTTGGGTGAACCCACTAGAATAAAAAAGGCTGCGGGCTTTCAGTGTAATTTGTGTGATAAGACATATGACAGGTGTTTTGCTGGGCTTGCTGGAGCCTAAAGGCTGCAGACATCAGCATGCGGGGGCCCTTCAAGCTTTAAAAACCCAAACAACCTTCTCCCTTCCCCCGGCTTTATAAAAAAGTTTATGTAAAAGTTTTTTTTTCATGGGACAGAACCCCTTTTGGGAGGAGAGACACCCCTGTTTGACAGGAAGACACGCCCCGGGGTTTTTAAACCAATCTGAAAAATTAACTAAAACACCGAGCACTCAAACGATAACAACCCCCGCCTAAAAAACCAAAAAGGGCCGTCTCACTACGGGATTGCTGCTTTTATAGGGTTTATAGATCTTGAAAAAACAAGTCATTTTGCAAATGTGCCAAATTAACAGTTTCCTATCTTTTTCTGAGATTCCCCTCTTGTAGGGGCTGCATCACCCCCTCAGGTCCTATAGTTACAGCCCTGTTTTTCTCCCCTGATGGCCCCCAGCACTGGTTGCTATAGTTTTAAAGACCTTTTCCCATTTCTCCTGATGGGCTCCTTACTGGTTGCTATGCTACAGACCTGTTTTCCTACTACACCCTTTTTTAAAGCCAAAAACCCACCCAAATTCAAAATGAAACCAAGAAAACAGGACTGAGGTGAGATCCCATAAAAATTTTGTGAAAAACCCCCTTTTAAATGATGCGGGCCTTTTTTTTTAAATTTTTGTTTTCAATAGTAAATAACTGTTTTTTTTTTTTTCAGTGACGCTTTTGAAACGAGGACTTTTTTTAAAGGGCGGGAAGGTTGTACTTTTTTCGAGGCAGAGTTGTGTTTTACTTATGTCTTTGTCTTTTTTTTTTTTTTTTCCAACGTGAGCAAAAAAAATTATGTTTTACTCCCTTTGTGTTTTTTTTTATTTTTTACACCGTCAACATTTCACACCGTTTAACCGGGCGGATTAATTAAAACAGGTTATTCCCTTTAATATGTGTTTTGTTTTGTTTGTAATGTAGGACAAATAAAATTTTTTTTTTTTATAAATATTTATTTTTTTTTTAAAATTTTTTTTTTTTTTATTTTTTTTTTTCTCCATAAATTTCTGTTCTTTGTTTATAAAACATTAAGGAAAACCCTATTGTACACTTTTTTACACTTAGTAAGTATCAGAGACCCCCGGTATGAAAATACATCACACCCCGGGAGACAGGAAAGGAAAAAAAGCGAATCCCAAGTTCATTTTTTTCATCTATTTTTTATGTAAATGCGTCCCGAATGTATAAAGTGGGATTTGGTGATTAAAATGGCGTTTTAAAGTCCCCCCCCCTCGCCGTTGTTTGGTTTCAATTTCGGAACTTTTGGCGCATTTGTAATGGGCCCCCCAAAAATGTTAAAGGCCAAAAAATTTGGCTGGAAATAAGAGAATTTATTAAAACCCGCATTCAGGGTGAAACCCATGGGGCTGATCCCGGGTTGGGGGAACCCCAGCTCCCAACAAAACCTGTGCTTGCCGGCTCTTGCTGATTAGAATAAAGGGGGAGAGCAGCAAAAAAACATTTTCACATTTTTTTAAAGTAGTAAAAAAAATTTAACATGTAAAAACGAACTTCCCCATCAGGGGGTAAACCCACGTAAAATTAGTTTTTAATTCTATTAATTTTAAAAAACATTTTTTGGGGGGATATTAATTTTAATTTTTTTATTCATTTTTTTAAAATTTAAAAAAAAAAATTTTTACATTTAAATAATGTAAGTTTATACATTTGGATAATTTTCAAAATCACTTTTTTTTTAAATTTTTTTCTGGTGGGAAAGGGGAAAAATTGGACAACCCAGCCCCCACTGCGACGCCCAGGCTCAGGAATCACAGTGACATAGGGCTACCTTCCCCAGCATAATGGGCCGCCTGGTTTTTGCTGAACCACATACATAATGTGCTAATATTACGAGTGTGGTGGGGGCACGCCCTCAAAACCCCGAGAACACCTCCAAACACCCCGAGACCACCCCCCCGAACACCCCCCATGTTTTGGCACAAAATTGAAAGTTCCCATCTTTTCATTCCTTAGGTGCATTAAAACATTTAGCCGCTCCCCTTTAAGTCAAAAAGGGGTTTTAAAAAACCCTCAAAAACAGGCCCCCCTGTGTCAGCATGACCAGGGTGCTGTTAGGGGTAAACACACCCCGTTTCGCCTGACAGCAGGCCCTTTCTATAAAAGACAGCTTGGGGGTTCTCTAAGGGCCCCCCAAACTGACTGTTAAAATATTCCCCCCCCCCCCCGGCTCTATTGGGCTACTCAGGTCCCCAAAGGGGGGACTGTATAGATTTTTCCCCCCCTTCTCTGTTGGGCTTCTCTAGGTCCCAGGGTGACTGTAAAAGATATTTTCCCCCGGCTCTATGGGGGCTACTCTAGGTCCTTATGGCTGACTGTATTGACATTCCCCCGGCTCTAAAGGGGTCTCTAGGGCTCCAAGGGGGGACTGGGATAGATATTCCCCAGGCTCTATTGGGGTACTCATGTTTCCCCCCCACGGCTGTAAGAAATTCCCCCCGGCTCTATTGGGCTAAATCTAGGTCCCCAGGGCTGACTGTATGATATTCCCCCGTTCTTGTTGGGCTTTCTAGGCCCCCGGGGCTGACTGTAAAGATTTTTCCCCAGGTTATTGGGCTACTCTAGGGCCCCAAGGGGCCCTGTATAGATATTCCCAGGCTCTATTGGGCTACTCTAGGCCCCCCACCCCAAATATAGATATTTCCCAGGCTCTATTGGGTTTACTTGGGGTCCCCAAGCACTAAACAATAGTTTTTTCCGGCTTTTTTTTGGGCCCTTTTAGGCCCCCCAGATGACTTTTTGGATTTCCTCGGGCTCTTTTGGGGCTACTCTAGGCCCCCGGGGCTGACTGTAAGAAAATTCCCCCGGGTCAATTGTACTACTGGGTCCTCAGGACTGACTGTGTCGATCATTGTGGAAATTGAGGGGGGTCGGGGCCCCCCAAGGGGAAAATTGTTTTTTGGGGGGACCCATACGGGTGAAAGGAAAGTTATTTTTACCGGCCTCTCGGACAAAAATTTCCCCCTATTTTCCCAACAAAATAAGTGTTCAAAAAAAGAACTGTATTGTGTTTTTACAATAGAAAAGGGACGGGTCAATATTGTATTTTAACCAAAAATTTTCCGGGTCAACATATCATAGAAAACGGGGGCTGTAGCCCCAAACCATACCCCTTTTCCCCAATTTTGAAACATAAATATCCCTCCCCACTTTCCCCTTGGTTACCCCCCTCCCCACCTTCAAAAATAAACCAGAAAGGGAAAGAAATGTAACCCCTATCACGGGGTAGGTTTTCCTCCTGTTCAGTCGGGACCAATGTACTCTCCCACCAAAACCCAAACCAATAAAACCCTAAAACCCCCAAAATGGGACCACATGGGAGGTAAGACACCGGGCCAGGCAAAACCTACAAAAAACCCGCCACTTTTGGGGGGGCCCCCAAAACTTTTGGTTAAAATCAGCCCCCAGTTTCGGGTTTAAAACCCTACAACACCGCCATATAGAGCCCACATAGTGTTTAGCACCAGTCAGAAAAACCTACCCCC
The DNA here is from genome assembly GCA_025379985.1 of Phyllomedusa bahiana. NCBI lineage: Eukaryota > Metazoa > Chordata > Amphibia > Anura > Hylidae > Phyllomedusa > Phyllomedusa bahiana. Next base: position 6,250 of record JAODAL010085138.1, read on the forward strand.
ACCCCCATATATATACCACATAAAAGGTCAGACCCCAACTCAGGTTTTCCCTACAACACCCCCATTTTGAACCACAAAAGTACCCCAAACCCCAAAGCTCGGGGAAAAACCCAAAACACCGCCATAAGAGAAATATTGATCAACACCAGCTCGGGTAAAACCCTACAACACCCCCAAAAAGGGAGACCCAAGTGATCAGCCCACCACTCGGTTATAACCAAAAAACCACCGCCATATATATAACCAAAAGAGGTCAGACACCAACTCGGGTATCCCCCTACAACCCCGACTTTATGGGAACCCCCATAGAGGTAAAGGACCCCAGCTCAGGTAAAAACCTACAACCCCGAAATATGGGAGCCCACAAAAGTGACCCAGGCCCACCACCCGGGTAAAACCTACAAACCCCAAAATAAAATACCCTTTAGGGGGTAGACCCCAACTCAGGTTTAACCTACAAAAACCGCCATAAAAGAGACCCCCATATTGACAGAACCACCGGGTATAACCTACAACACCCCCCATAGAGACACATAGTGATCAGAAAAACCAGTTCGGGGTTTTAACCTACAACACGCCATATAGAGACCACATGGGTAAATCAAGAACTAGCCCCAGGTATAACCTAAAAACCCCGGCCAAAATAGAGCCCACTTGGGTAAATCAGACACAAGGGCCGGGGTTTTAACCTACAAGCCCCCTGCCATTAGAGAACCACATAGGGGGTTAAAACCCCCAGTTTTTTCCAAGGAAAATTAACCCTACAACACCCCCCAAATTTTAGGACCAAAATAGAGGTCAGCCCACCACTCAGGTTTTAACCCTACAACACCCCCAAATAAGAGACCACATGGGAGGTGCAGCCCAGCAGTTTCGGGTATAACCCCTTCAACCCAAAAGGGGCGTCGCTGGGGAATTGTTTTTTTTCGGGTTCTCGGACCCCAAAATTAAACCCTTGCCTGTCCCCTTTAAACCCTCCCGGGGCTCCAGGCCGCGCCGGGGGCCTAGGAGCCCCGGTGGGTCTCGTATGGGGCTTTTTCCGCGGGGACGCACATACGGGCTGAGGTTTTTGGGGGGGAGCAGAGAGCAGGGGGCTTTTTTGCCCCGCGGACCTTTGCCCGGACCGGCTCCGGGTCCGCCAACGCAGGGCCCCCGGGGGTCCTCTTAGGGAGACCCCCGCGGTCCGTGCTGTTTGGGGTTTGGGCAGCGGGCGATGTAAGAACCTCATCACGCCGTTTCCCTTTTCCTGGGGCGCACATTCTTTCAAGGGGGTTCTCCCGAGGAGCTCCCGGAGGAGCGCGGATGAAGAGGACAGAGCGTGCTCCCCGGGGGATTTTAAGGTGAGTTTAATTTTGTTTTTTTTAATGGAGTTCCCCTTTCCCTGAGTTTTTTAAAAATCCTGTGTGCCCCTTAAATTCCCCTCACCCCCTATATGCTGCCTGTGTCTCCCTTATAAAAATCCCTTCACCCCTCTTTTGGATGCCGCGTGCCCTTTATAAAAACCCCTCAGCCCCTATTTGCTGCCCTGTGGGGCCCCTTATACACTCCCTCACCCCCTATAGCTGCCTGTGTCCCCATATATTTTTTCCCTCACCCCCTATATGCTGCCTGTGTCCCCCCTTATATTCCTGCCTCAGCCCCTATTTGTGCCTGTGTCCCCCCTTATGACTCCCTTTAAAGCCCCTTTTGGGTTTGCCTGTATCCCCCTTTTAACGGGCCTCACCCCTAATGCCCCCTTTGTGTCCCCCTTTAAATATATGCCCCCCTATATGCGCCTGTGTCCCCCTTATATATTTCCTCGGGCCCCATATACTGCATGTTTGCCCCCCTTATAAAATCCCCTAAACCCCTTTTTTTTTGTCCCTCCCTTGGGGCCCCTAATATTTCCTGTGCCCCCTATATTCGGGCCTGTTTCCCCCCTTTTATACCCCCCTGTTTTTTCCTTGTGCAGCGATTTGCTGAGGGATGGCCCGGGGATCTATGTGGAATGTGCAGAAAATTAGTGGCAGGGAACAGAAGGTTTTTCTCGAAAAAATTACATCCGCGTTCACAATAAGGCGCTAAAAAATTTTATGTAAACCCCCAGCGCTACTCAGAAAAACACAAAGGGCCGACCCCCCGGAAATTTTTTTTGGGGAACCCAAAGCAACCCCCCTTCCCTACAACACTCCCATATAAAACCCCAAATAAAAGGTTTAAGACACCCGTTCGGGAATGATCTACAAACCGCCATTTTAAGAGACCACATAAGGTCAGACACCACCTCAGGTAAAACCCTTTAAAAACCACCGAATATGGAGACCACATAGAGGTAAAGATTTTCCACCCTCAGGTATACCTACAACCCCCCATAAGAGACCCATAAGGCAAACACCACCCCCCCCTAAAGGGATAACCTACAAAAATGGATATAGAGACCAATAAGGTCAGACCCCAGCCGGGTTTACCCCCTACAACCCCCGAAAAATATAGGGGACCACAAAGAGGCAGACAAAAGGGTCAGGTATATCCAAAACCCGCCATATAAAAAACCACATAGTGGTCAGACACCAGCTCGGTAAAACCTAAAAACACCACCTAAAAGGGGCCCAAAATTAGGGGGTTCGAACACCACCCTCGGGTTTAAAACCCTCAACACCCCCTTTAATAGGGGACCAATAGGGCAGACCCAGATGGGTTTATAACCTACAACACCCCCCAATATAGAGACCACATAGGGGGTCAGAAAACCAGTCGGGTTTAACCTAAACATTGCCATTTTAAAACCCACATAGTTAGATACCAGTTTAGGTAAAAACCCAAAACACGGGCCAAAATTAGTCCCCCATAGAGGCCCATCCCAGTCAGGTTTTAATTTACAACCCCGCCATATGGGGGGGGACCACATATTTGGTTTTTAACACCGGGCTAAGGTCACCATAAAATTTAAAATAAAAAAAAAACCCCCCTGAAATGGGGGCCCTCCCCGGGACTCCTATCGATAGTCGTTCTTTCTCTTTTGGAGTGTTCTTTTTCCTCTTTTCTTCTTGCATCCTTTCCACACCCCCCATGATGATTTTGTCCTCCACAGCTCATCCCTGAAAAGAAATTACACACAAAAAATCTTAGAATCCTAAAATTTTTCCCAGCACCCCCTTTACCTATTCCTCCCTCTGTACAAACGGGGTGGGAAAAAGGGGGTTACAAGCATAACTTAGAGGCTTTTTGTACCCAAAGGGGTTGAGGGTGGGGAGAGGCCCCAGGAAACTAGAAAAGGCCCTATTTAGGTAGGGAGATCTCGCTGGATAAGTTAGGTTTGGGCCCCCCCCAGGCCCGGCTGGTGGGCTACCTACCACGGTTGGGTAGGGAACAAAACCCCCCCCGTAGATAAGCAAGCCCCAGTTAGGAAATTTTTTTGGTACAGTTAGGTTGGGGGACCCCAAATTTGGTTGGGGTGTAGGTGGGGGGATTTCCCCCAGTTAGGTAAGCTTTAGGTAGTTTGGGGGCCCCCTTTTTATAGGCTGCAAGCCAAATTAGGGACCCCCTTTAGGTGTAAAAAAAGGGAGTTAAAGGGGGCCTTGGTAGGGATACAGGCAGTTGGGGCCCCCTTTAGGTACTAAAACAGGGAGTTTGGGGTCTTTTTAGGTAAATATTCAGTTAGGGGGCTCCTTTAGGTTTTCTATAAAAGACAGGGTTTGGGGGCTCCCTTTTTGGGTTTTACGGGAGTTGGGGCCTCCTTTAGGTTTTTTTTACCGGAAATTAAAGGGCCCCCCCCCTTTAGTACTGGTAAGGGATTTGAGCCCCCTTAGTATTTTTGGTAACCAGGGCCCCCCTTTGTAGTCAGGCCCCCTTTTTTGATAGCCAGGGCCCCCCGTATTGATTTTCAGGGGCCCCCCTGCAGGTATCAGGGCCCCCTTTTGTAGAGAGGGCCCCCCGTAGGGAAACCAGGGCCCCCCTTTTTAGAGAGGGCCCCCTTTTAGGTTTCCAGGGCCCCCCTTGAAAACAAGGGCCCCCCTTTTTGGGGGCAGGGTCCCCTTAGATTGCCAGGATCCCCTGTAGGGGAGTCCGGGCCCCCTTTAGGTAGCCAGGGGCCCCCCTTGAGCCCCGGGCCCCCCTTTTTAGTCAGGACCCCCTTTTAGGTAGCCCGGGCCCCCCTTGTAGTCAGGTCCCCTTTTTAGAAGGGCCCCCCCCGGCAGCCCGGGCCCCCCCTGTAGGTAGCCAGGGGGTCCCCCCTGGGGGTAGCCCCGGGCCCCCCCGTAGGTAGCCCGGCCCCCCCCCTATGAAATAAAAGGGGAGGGGATGTTTCTAAACCCGGGAAAAGCTTCCCGGCTATTTACCCTCTATGCTCTGCCATTAAGCATTTCCGCTATTTTTGAGGGTGAGTGTTCCAAATTTTTGTCTTTTGATTTTTTAAAGCCGTTAAATAAATTTTTTCAAAATTTCATGGCCGAATA